>CM055743.1:18893629-18952511 GCA_029465975.1 Dallia pectoralis
CGTACTCGTAGACTGGCAGCAGCCGAGGAGAACACAGAGGTCACCCGCACGGCTCGCCTGGCACAGATATTCAAGGAGATCTGCGATATGATCACAAGCTACAAGGGTTAGTGACATACACACGGGCAACACATACAACACACACACACAGAGACACACACACACACACACAGACACACATATACAGACACACACAGAACAGACACACACATACAGAACAGACACATACAGACACACACAGAACAGAAAGACACACACACACATACAGACACACACATAGACACACACAGAACAGACAGACACATACAGAACAGACACACACACACACACACACACATACAGACAGACAGACACACATACAGACACACACATACAGACACACACTCACACACAGAACAGGCAGACACACACACATACAGACACACACAGAACCGACACACACATACAGACACACACATAGACACACACACAGAACAGACACACACATACAGAAACACACATACATACAGACACACACACACACACACATACAGACACACACAACACACACACATACAGACACACACAACACACACACACAGAACAGACACACACACACATACAGACACACACACACACACATACAGATACACACACAGAACAGACACACACACACAGAACAGACACACACATACAGACACACAGAACAGACACACACTGAACACACATACATACAGACAAACACACATACAGACACTCACACAGAACACACATACAGACACACACACACACAGAACACGCTGAAATCTCTCACATAAACTACCTAATCTCTGCCATCCTCAGAGCTTTTAGGGACCTGTTTAGAATTTAGACAAATGGGACAGATATGACAGTGAACAGATACAGATTTATGTAATACAAAGATGCACATCTGTGTACTTGTTAATGCAAAAGGTTGACCTTTGATGTCCACCAGATACATCAAACTCTTTGCTTTTTGGCGAAAGTACTTTATTGTCCCTGGAGCAGTCGACAGCAGTAAACATTTATTAGTGGTTTTCCTCACCTGACAAACAGCAAAGTACTGTTAAACAAAACACAGCATAGTACTGTTAAACAAACACAGCAAAGTACTGTTAAACAAACACAGCAAAGTACTGTTAAACAAAACACAGCAAAGTACTGTTAAACAAACACAGCAAAGTACTGTTAAACAAAACACAGCAAAGTACTGTTAAACAAAACACAGCAAAGTACTGTTAAACAAACACAGCAAAGTACTATTAAACAAAACACAGCAAAGTACTGTTAAACAAAACACAGCAAAGTACTGTTAAACAAACACAGCAAAGTACTGTTAAACACTGGGGGAAGTACTGTGGTACTTTTTGCACTTCTCTCTGTATGTGGCTGGTATGCTGCTGTTTGTACTCATACTGTTTTTCTTTTTGTCTGACTTTAGACTCATCTGGTCAGACGCTAGCTGCTCCACTGGTCAACCTACCTTCGAGAAAACGGTATGTATGTATTTTAATGGTTTTCTACAGCAGGGTGTCAAACCGGTTCCCCGGAGAGCCTAGTGTGTGCAGGTTTTAAATTAGTTCCCAGTTCAGACCTTTACAACCAGGTGAGGGTTGAAGCTAACCAATTAGTGACCCAATTAATTAATCAAGTACCAGGTGAGTGACCTGTAGACACTCAGCCCGTTATGGAAGCGGTTGGACGCCAGTTCAGTAGCCAATGGCTCATTGTGATGTTTGTGTGTGATCGGTTGACCCAGGAACACCCAGTACTACGAGAAAGTGTCAGACCCGCTGGACCTGAGCACCATCGAGAAGCAGATCACAACGGGCCACTATAAAACCGCAGAGGCTTTTGACACAGACATGCTCAAGGTGTTTCGCAATGCAGAGGTGAGCCACAGTGTGTCTGTGTGTGTTGTGTGTGTGTGTGGTGTGTGTGTGTGTGGTGTGGTGTATGCATTGACACACACACACACACACCACACACACACACACCACACACACACACACAACACACACAGTGTGTCTGTGTGTGTTGTGTGTGTGTGTGGTGTGTGTGTGTGTGTGGTGTGTGTGTGTGTGTGTGTGTCAATGCATAGGTGAGCCACTGTGTGTGTGTGTGTGTGTGTGTGTGTGTGTGTGTGTGTGTGTGTGTGTGTGTGTGTGTGTGTGTGTGTGTGTGTG
The DNA here is from genome assembly GCA_029465975.1 of Dallia pectoralis. NCBI lineage: Eukaryota > Metazoa > Chordata > Actinopteri > Esociformes > Umbridae > Dallia > Dallia pectoralis. Next base: position 18,895,816 of record CM055743.1, read on the forward strand.
TGTGTGTGTGTGTGTGTGTGTGTGTGTGTGTGTGTGTGTGTGTCAATGCAGGTTATGTCTGGTTATCCCGAAACAAACCTAACCTGACCAGTTTGATTGATGCCCTTCTAGTCTTTCACCACTTCTCAACCATCTTGCTCTGCATCTCGGCAGAAATACTACGGCCGGAAGTCTTCGGTTGGGCGGGACGTGTGCCGCTTGAGGAAGGCCTACTACGGCGCTCGCCACGAAGCCGCCGTCCAGATCGATGAGATCGTCGGGGAGACAGCCAGTGAGGCGGACAGCTCAGATTCGCTGGAGCGAGACCACGGCCACCACCATCACCACCATGGAGGTGACCGGCCGGGCTCCCACGACAAGGACGATGACATCATCCGCTGCATCTGCGGCCTGTACAAAGACGAGGGTCTGATGATCCAGTGTGAGAAGTGCATGGTGAGAGACTGTTTGGCTCAAATATAGTGCACGAAATGGACCAATGGTGCCAGTTGGGACAGAACACAATGCTGTACACGTAACTGTATGTGCAACCTGTTATTGGACATCAGCCTGGAATCCAAATCAATTATCGATACAATCAAACAGATAATCTAGTGTTTATTCTAGTGTAACCGGCCCCATGTGCCAGAGGTGTTTATTCCTGAAGGCTTGTGATATATTGGCTGATATAATTCTGATATATTGGCTGATATAATTCTGATATATTGGCTGATATAATTCTGATATATTCGCTGATATATTGCCTAATTTATTGACTGATATATTGGGAGAGCAGGAGCTTCTGTGAGAGAGTGCTGTCAAGTGTTTTTGTCTAAACACAACTAGCTAGTGTTGCCATTAGCAGTGATCTCATTGAGTGCAGAAATCAACAGTCTCTCCCGTTTCAAACAGGTGTGGCAGCATTTTGACTGCATGCGGCTGGAGGCTGAGGTGGAACATTACCTGTGTGAGCAGTGTGACCCCAGACCTGTGGATCGGGTAAGTGTCCAGATGTGGCCCCCGTTAACCTGACAAAACCCAACGGAATGGGGATTGGAGACACAAGTTGGTTATTATTATTGATTGTTTGATGGGTTTCTATCCTTGGTGTATATTATAATACGTGAAGGCGTGGTGTTTCCATTTGTTGTTTGATTTGACTGTCACATCCTGTCCTGTTGGTGCTCAGGAGGTTCCCATGTTGCCACAGCCCAGCTACGCCCAGGCTGGCTCCATATACTACATCTGTCTGCTACGGGATGAACTTCTGCTGCACCAAGGTATGAAGAAGGTCAACAGGATCGTTAGAATGGGTTTCAACATGTGACTAGGACAATTCTGCTAGTAGATTCTGTCCAGCTCATTTCATCGCAAAACTATCTGATGATCCATCACACAGGTTACGTCATTGTGTTTGTTGTAAACATGTTGATTCCTTTTCCAAAGAAACATCAAACACAGTAGGCAAGAGGTTGTCAACCCCCTCCTAATTGTGTGTAACGTTTTTGTTTAGGTGACTGTGTGTATCTGATGAGAGACAGCAGAAGGACCCCTGAGGGCCAGCCAGTCAGGCAGTCATATCGCCTCCTTTCACACGTCAACCGGGACAAGCTGGACATCTTCCGCATCGAGAAGCTCTGGAAAAGTGAAAAGTGAGGAGGGCGGGGAATTGGGAAGGTCGCGGCCTAAGGGTGCGGTCTAAGGTCGCTGCCTCTTCTCTGCTCATGTCCATGACAATTATCGAATTCTAAAAGTTGTCCCATTAAACTAGTGCAACTGGCTGAAGATAATGTCACGCCCAAGGTCCAGGTGAAATCCTGGTCACACCCGTCACTGATTTGTTCCGGTCATACTCGTCACTGTTCTGGCCCGGTCACACCCGTCACTGATTCGGCCCGGTTACGCCCGTCACTGATTGGTTTGGCCCGGTCACGCCCGTCACTGATCTGGCCCGGTTACGCCCGTCACTGATTCGGCCCGGTCACACCCGTCACTGATTTGTTCCGGTCATACTCGTCACTGTTCTGGCCCGGTCACACCCGTCACTGATTCGGCCCGGTCACGCTCGTCACTGATTCGGCCCGGTCACGCCCATCACGGATTGATTCGGCCCGGTCACGCCCATCACGGATTGATTCGGCCCGGTGACGCCCGTCACTGATTCGGCCCGGTTACGCCCGTCACTGATTTGTTTTTCACTTTCTCTTGCAGAGGGGAGAGGTTTGCCTTCGGCCACCACTACTTCCGCCCCCATGAGACACACCACTCGCCATCACGGCGCTTCTACCAGAATGAGCTGTTCCGCGTTCCTCTCTACGAGATCATCCCTCTGGAGGCCGTGGTCGGGACCTGCTGTGTCCTTGATCTCTACACCTACTGCAAGGGTGAGATTTCTACAGAAACTCATAAACACCCTCACTCGTTTTGTATGGAAGATAAAACCACAAGCTAGCCAACGTTTCCATCATAATATGTGCTACATCACTCAAACCTACCTCAATTTGCTTTCATTACATAACTCAAACCTACCTCAATTGTCCTTTACTACATCACTCAAACCTACCTCGATTGGCTTTTATTACATCACTCAAACCTACCTCAATTGGCTTTTATTACATCACTCAAACCTACCTCAATTGGCTTTTATTACATCACTCAAACCTACCTCAATTGGCTTTTATTACATCACTCAAACCTACCTCAATTGGCTTTTATTACATCACTCAAACCTACCTCAATTGGCTTTTATTACATCACTCAAACCTACCTCAATTGGCTTTATTACATCACTCAAACCTACCTCAATTGGCTTTTATTACATCACTCAAACCTACCTCAATTGGCTTTTATTACATCACTCAAACCTACCTCAATTGGCTTTTATTACATCACTCAAACCTACCTCAATTGGCTTTTATTACATCACTCAAACCTACCTCAATTGGCTTTTATTACATCACTCAACCCTACCTCAATTGGCTTTTATTACATCACTCAAACCTACCTCAATTGGCTTTTATTACATCACTCAAACCTACCTCAATTGGCTTTATTACATCACTCAAACCTACCTCAATTGGCTTTATTACATCACTCAAACCTACCTCAATTGGCTTTTATTACATCACTCAAACCTACCTCAATTGGCTTTTATTACATCACTCAAACCTACCTCAATTGGCTTTATTACATCACTCAAACCTACCTCAATTGGCTTTTATTACATCACTCAAACCTACCTCAATTGGCTTTATTACATCACTCAAACCTACCTCAATTGGCTTTTATTACATCACTCAAACCTACCTCAATTGGCTTTTATTACATCACTCAAACCTACCTCAATTGGCTTTATTACATCACTCAAACCTACCTCAATTGGCTTTATTACATCACTCAAACCTACCTCAATTGGCTTTTTTTAGGCCGGCCAAAGGGTGTGAAGGAACAGGACGTGTATATCTGTGACTACCGCCTGGATAAGTCTGCCCACCTCTTCTACAAGATCCACCGCAACCGCTTCCCAGTGTGCACTAAACCATACGCCTTCAACCACTTCCCCAAGAGACTGGCCCCCAAGAGAGACTTCTCGGTAAGAGGGGCTGACGATGGAGCACGGTGGGGGAGGCTGTTTAAGTGTTTAGGCAGAATTTAATTGAAATGCATTCCAAGGGGAGAACCTCATGAAGCGCGTTAAAAGAAAATGAAGAGTTTGCAAAGCTTTCATCAATGCAAAGGAAATCTACAATATGCGATGTATTGTGTTCCTTTATTGTTTACTACACGTTTCATCGTTCTGATGTTGTTGTTATTCCACCATAAACACCGGGAACAATGTGAAATACTGTTGTCTGGTGCTGTGTACTAACATCATGACGTTAGTGAAGTACGAGCATCTTGTCTGGTGCTGTGTACTAACATCATGACGTTAGTGAAGTACGAGCATCTTGTCTGGTGCTGTGTACTAACATCATGACGTTAGTGAAGTACGAGCATCTTGTCTGGTGCTGTGTACTAACATCATGACGTTAGTGAAGTACGAGCATCTTGTCTGGTGCTGTGTATTAACATCATGACGTTAGTGAAGTACGAACATCTTGTCTGGTGCTGTGTACTAACATCATGACGTTAGTGAAGTACGAACATCTTGTCTGGTGCTGCGTATTAACATCATGACGTTAGTGAAGTACGAACATCTTGTCTGGTGCTGCGTATTAACATCATGACGTTAGTGAAGTACGAGCATCTTGTCTGGTGCTGTGTATTAACATCATGACGTTAGTGAAGTACGAGCATCTTGTCTGGTGCTGTGTATTAACATCATGACGTTAGTGAAGTACGAGCATCTTGTCTGGTGCTGTGTATTAACATCATGACGTTAGTGAAGTACGAGCATCTTGTCTGGTGCTGTGTACTAACATCATGACGTTAGTGAAGTACGAGCATCTTGTCTGGTGCTGTGTATTAACATCATGACGTTAGTGAAGTACGAACATCTTGTCTGGTGCTGTGTACTAACATCATGACGTTAGTGAAGTACGAACATCTTGTCTGGTGCTGCGTATTAACATCATGACGTTAGTGAAGTACGAACATCTTGTCTGGTGCTGCGTATTAACATCATGACGTTAGTGAAGTACGAGCATCTTGTCTGGTGCTGTGTATTAACATCATGACGTTAGTGAAGTACGAGCATCTTGTCTGGTGCTGTGTATTAACATCATGACGTTAGTGAAGTACGAGCATCTTGTCTGGTGCTGTGTACTAACATCATGACGTTAGTGAAGTACGAGCATCTTGTCTGGTGCTGTGTACTAACATCATGACGTTAGTGAAGTACGAGCATCTTGTCTGGTGCTGTGTATTAACATCATGACGTTAGTGAAGTACGAGCATCTTGTCTGGTGCTGTGTACTAACATCATGACGTTAGTGAAGTACGAGCATCTTGTCTGGTGCTGTGTATTAACATCATGACGTTAGTGAAGTACGAGCATCTTGTCTGGTGCTGTGTATTAACATCATGACGTTAGTGAAGTACGAGCATCTTGTCTGGTGCTGTGTACTAACATCATGACGTTAGTGAAGTACGAGCATCTTGTCTGGTGCTGTGTACTAACATCATGACGTTAGTGAAGTACGAGCATCTTGTCTGGTGCTGTGTACTAACATCATGACGTTAGTGAAGTACGAGCATCTTGTCTGGTGCTGTGTACTAACATCATGACGTTAGTGAAGTACGAGCATCTTGTCTGGTGATGTGTACTAACATCATGACGTTAGTGAAGTACGAGCATCTTGTCTGGTGCTGTGTATTAACATCATGACGTTAGTGAAGTACGAGCATCTTGTCTGGTGCTGTGTACTAACATCATGACGTTAGTGAAGTACGAGCATCTTGTCTGGTGATGTGTACTAACATCATGACGTTAGTGAAGTACGAGCATCTTGTCTGGTGCTGTGTATTAACATCATGACGTTAGTGAAGTACGAGCATCTTGTCTGGTGCTGTGTACTAACATCATGACGTTAGTGAAGTACGAGCATCTTGTCTGGTGCTGTGTATTAACATCATGACGTTAGTGAAGTACGAGCATCTTGTCTGGTGCTGTGTATTAACATCATGACGTTAGTGAAGTACGAGCATCTTGTCTGGTGCTGTGTATTAACATCATGACGTTAGTGAAGTACGAGCATCTTGTCTGGTGCTGTGTATTAACATCATGACGTTAGTGAAGTACGAGCATCTTGTCTGGTGCTGTGTATTAACATCATGACGTTAGTGAAGTACGAGCATCTTGTCTGGTGCTGTGTATTAACATCATGACGTTAGTGAAGTACGAGCATCTTGTCTGGTGCTGTGTATTAACATCATGACGTTAGTGAAGTACGAGCATCTTGTCTGGTGCTGTGTATTAACATCATGACGTTAGTGAAGTACGAGCATCTTGTCTGGTGCTGTGTATTAACATCATGACGTTAGTGAAGTACGAACATCTTGTCTGGTGCTGCGTATTAACATCATGACGTTAGTGAAGTACGAGCATCTTGTCTGGTGCTGTGTATTAACATCATGACGTTAGTGAAGTACGAGCATCTTGTCTGGTGCTGTGTATTAACATCATGACGTTAGTGAAGTACGAGCATCTTGTCTGGTGCTGTGTATTAACATCATGACGTTAGTGAAGTACGAGCATCTTGTCTGGTGCTGTGTACTAACATCATGACGTTAGTGAAGTACGAGCATCTTGTCTGGTGCTGTGTACTAACATCATGACGTTAGTGAAGTACGAGCATCTTGTCTGGTGCTGTGTATTAACATCATGACGTTAGTGAAGTACGAGCATCTTGTCTGGTGCTGTGTATTAACATCATGACGTTAGTGAAGTACGAGCATCTTGACTGGTGCTGTGTATTAACATCATGACGTTAGTGAAGTACGAGCATCTTGTCAGTCCACTGAATGGTGCGTATTCCTTCTCTTGACACAGCCGCACTACGTTCCTGACAACTATAAAAGGAACGGGGGCCGTTCAGCCTGGAAGAGCGAGCGGCCCAAAGGAGTGGGAGGACCCTGTGAGGACGACGCCCCCCAATGCGACCAGGCCGACAATTTCCGCCCAGAGGGCGAAGATAGAGACGGGCCGGAGGTTGATGTGGACGTTGCCCCCGACGATCCCACACCCCCTATGGTCGCCGCGTCCCCGAAACCGGATGTGCCAGGGCTGGAAAACGAGGAAGAGTCAGAGGAGGAAGAGGAAGAGAGGACGGAGGTAGAAGAGCAGAGGGAAATGGAAGAAGGACCAGTAGAGAGGGGAGTTGATATGCTGGAGCTTCGTCCTTCATCGTCCTCCATGACGTCCTCACCCCTCCATCACATTGGAATGGGCCGGAGAGATTCACAAAAGGACCGACTGAACAAGATTCTGCTGAACCTGCTGCAAAGAAGATCCAATAAGAATGGTGAGCAGCCAATCAGGAAACAGGTATTGAGACCAACTGATGGATCATGGGAAATATTGGATTATTTTCTCAACCACTGTTGTCAAGTAATGTTTCTCTCCTCTCCCAACAGCCATAGATGTCACGTACCTCCTGGAGGAGGGGTCAGGGCGACGACTACGGAGGCGGACACTAGGATATGGAGACTTTGTAGCTAGGAAATAACATGTGGTGGGGAATAACAGTATGTAACGACAACATTTACAGAACGGTGGAGATCCGTAACGGCAGTCGACCACAAAGGGTTTGCCCCGCCCACTCCAGGTGGCGTCTCCGGTTCCCTGCCACCTTGTCAACTTAAGCGACTAATTAACACGATGAATAGAATGGTTTTGACGCAGCCCAATTCGTGGCCTGGCCTTTGATAGCCAGTTTTGTGGAGGACACAACAACTTCTTCTCAGGAGAGCGGAGCCAGACTTATTGAATTAACGATGCAACTGCGTTCTTTATTTTTTTAAATGTGACCCTGTGCACTTAATGTGCATCGAACAAATATTAAGCGAAGACGGCCCTGGTTACACAGGACGGAAAGACAATGAAATGTTACATATCTACACACACAAACACACACACACGGCTCATCATTTCAACTATGAGTCAATTATTTTTAGTGCGCAGGAGACAGGATCAACATTTGGTACTGAACGTGATTCTGGCATACAGCCATAATGGCGACGCGTTGGTTTTTTTTAAACATTAATGAACCAGAGGAAGCTGATTACTGGCGCCCCCTAGTGGGACCTTTGTGGTGATCACTGAAAGAACTGTAAAGATTAGCCACAATAGACCTTTATGTGCCGGAGCATAGAGAGGCATAAAGTGACACAAGAGGCTATGCAGTGTACAGTAGACATACACTGTTGACATATGAACCCAGAGAAAAGCTGCAGGAACGAGGTCTGTCAACTGCACTTTGGTACAACAGATATCGTTGGCTTACTGTCATGTATCGTCACACAGTATTAGATAACGCAGTCTGGATAACAACTTGCGTATATTATCCTTTTTTCTGTCATATTGTAGGAATTCATTTGGGAACCGATGGGGTGGGGGGGTGGCGAGCTGGTGGTCTTTGGGAAGATGGAGTGTGGCGCTTCTGGTCAGTCCAGTTTCCGTTTGTGAGGCAGTCTGCTCCTGTTTCTGAAGTACCTGATTCACCAGCTGAACTAAGTCAGGCGGCGGAACACTAGCTCTTACTGTAACGCCTTAGAACCCTGGTGTTCCCTGACTGCCTTGTGTGAGTGTGTGCACGTATGAACACGCACATGTGTGTGTGTGTGTCTGGGCACGCTTGAATACGCGCATGTGTGTGTGTGTCTGTAATCTGCCAGAATTCTTAAAATAAAGAAGAGAAACAAAAGGGCTTGATGGCAATTAACATTTAATGAGAAATTATGGAGACGATAGGTATTATAAAATGTATCGTGACGGTCATATTTTCATATATTCTGTGAGAAGGGGTATATGTTTGGGGGGGCAGGGAGGGGGCTGGGGTTCAGCTGTCATTTCTTTTTCAAATGTGTTTCTGGTGGAGTAGAGAGTAGAAAAACTGACAAGAGGCAGAAAGTTGTACAGTGCCAAGTTGTGTACATACAGACTGGTATTCCTTGAGACGTGTCTCCAAAAGCAATAATAACTTGATAATGGATTTCATGTATTATTGTATTGTACAGGATCTAGCCCTACGTGTATATTATTATAATTATTATTTCTGTCATTTGTATTACTATAATTGAGACACTGAAACTTGGAGAAGAGTAGTTTTATCCTGTCAAACTTACCACATCTGTCCTAAATGAACAACATAAGAACTTAAACTGAATTATTGTTGCCTAAAAAGGAAACTCAACTGTGTACTGCATGAGCAAGAAGAATGTCAAACGAACTCTGTTGAAGGCATTGGGGACATTACTGACTCTGAAATTATTTGTCGCTGGAATAATAAATATTAATAATATTGAGGAGAAAATATGCTCCTTGTTTTTGCTGCAAAGTGTTGAACACTAAAAAAACAAACCAACATAAAAATGTCATGATATTTTGAAAGATGACAGAAAAGTATAACGGTCAGCTCAATATAATGTTCTTACTTTTTTCAAACGAGAAATTGTTCTGTTTTTTTTGTGATGGCAGTCATAAAGATGATGCTTGTACTTGTATTTGTGTGTTTTCTGTGATTTGTTTAGTTATTTAGACAATCACAAAATAAGATGCAAGCATTGTAAATGGTGATGTGTATAGTTTGTCAAAACTCTTCCACTCTCGTTAAAAGTTTGTAAGTATGATTCTGAAGTCATGGAAATACTGTCGGTTTTTACTTTTTGTTTTATATTCTATTTGTTTTTTTTGTTTGTTTTTTAATAAAAGCACTACATTATTGTGAATATAAATGTACATATTGCCTTGCGTTTTTGATCATGTTTAACATTTGCCAGTTAAATTGTGTCCTGATACTAGGAAGAAAATAAAGATTGAAGGGAGAAAAGTGTCCAATGTAGTGGGCATTTGGTCTTAGTGGATGGGAAGTATTCAAATGTAAAACTATTTGGCATAAATCCCAACAGATTTGCAGGGATATTGGTAAATTGCAATGGAATGCTGTTATTGTCTGTTTATACTTGAAGTTGAACAACTCCCGTGTTAAAATGGCTGATCTTCTATACTGTCACAGGTTCATTTCAATTCTTCTTGACCATTATGACGGCTGTGTGGTCCCATTGTGTTAGTACTTGTTTGTTCAGATAAAGTGGCACCTCCAGGGGTTTGGAAATTGGTCCCATGGATGAGCCAGACTTGTGGAGGTCGGCAAAAAAAATGTGGATTGGAGATTGGGATTTTTCCATGATGTCAAGCAATGTGGCACTGAGTTTGAAGGTAGGCCTTGAAATACATCTACATGTACACCTCCAATTTACTCAAATTATGTCAATTAGCCTATCAGAAGCTTCTAAACTCATAACATCATTTTCAGGAATTTTACAAGCTTTTTACCAGCACAATTCAAGATCAATGTCTTTTAATGTCAAATGCCCGTCCACACCCTGACCCTCCAGCACAATGTCCTGCCTCAGGTGTGGGGCCTCCCCCTAGTCCGGCGCCCCCTAGTCCGGCGCCCCCCCCTAGTCCGGCGCCCCACCCCCTACTCCGGCGCCCCCCCCCACTCCGGCGCCCCGGCGCCTAAAGGGTCAGTTGAATAAATATCCAAATGTGTAGCCTAGCTGTCTGTTACCATTCATATGCCAAACAAGAAATGTTCAAGTGTGGAATGATCTGGTACCCAGCATAACGAGGGTAGAGAAGACTTTTACTCTGAAGTTTTTGCTGCCTGACCCTGTTCGTCGTCGACTTCAGCAGAGGCAGTGTTTCTTAAAGGATCCCTGAGTGACATCAGTTCTTGTATCTTGAGGAAGACTTCAAATTCTGCAGAGAAGCGGTTTCTCTGCCGGGAAGAAAGGAGAATTGCACTGGGGCTCTAACCTCTTTTAAAGATAACTCAACTCTGTTTAATGAACGTCATCTTCAAGCTTTTCAAACCTTAATGGAAATACACTTAAACGATAAGACTTACATTTAGACAAAGGCGTAGGAGACCTCTACCTCCGTTCTGCGCCTCCAGTGAGGACAGAAAGAGTAGCAGAGACTGTTCTGATAACTTGTTGCCTACAGGAAGAAGAAACCAGCAACAGCTATTACAACTTAAAACTACACAGTCCTTAATTAAAAAAGAAATAAGATGGTAATAATACCCTGGAAAAATAGAAATGTTTTAAGAAGTGAAACGATAAAAATATTATTTTATGAATATCAAGGCGTCTTAACATTAGTGATGGCATACATTTAAACTTCTTGGTTCTGGCTCCACCATGAGAATTGAACCCATAACTGTGACGTGGGCCAAAATCTAACTACTGAGCTACGTCAAAATCATGTCCCAAATGCAGGGCCGGCCCTGACCAGTATGGTGCCCCCTAGCAACGCAGACAATAAGTATTTTTATATTTGTACTCGTTTGGCGCCCCCTATGGTTGAACAATGTCTCTAGCATGCTGGGGGCCGGCCCTGCCCCAACATCACCAATCTACCTCTGAAGTGCAATACTTATGAGAACGGATTTATGTTGTTGGAGAGATGCCAAGTTTAATATTAATTCACTAAACCCACTTAAAGATGCGAACAAATGTTATCCAACAGCTGATTTGCATCTGACCTGCTAGGCTGAGAGAGGTGAGAGACGTGTTACCAGGCAGAAAAACTCTGCCCGCCTTGTAATGCACTCCAGGCTCCAGCAGGGGGCTCACTGTCTCAGACAACTCCACTGACTGGAGGAGGGAAATGGAAGGACATCATTTGGCAGATATTGATGGGGTTTGACCTCACATACAGTAGTCATTTACTTTGGAGTGATTTCAGATTCTACGTGCTTCAAGTAGTGAATGTGCGATACTTAAACATATTTTTAACTGTACTTTCAGTGATTAATGTCATCCACATCCAGTGTATCAAAATGCTCCACATTCCACAGCCTTTACTGACTATCAAACAGTATGTATGTCTAAGACAAACATGTCACACACACCTTATTCTGGTCAGCATTGATCTTCTCCTGCAGGCAGAGAAAAAAAGAGGGAGACATGACGAAATTACCACTAATTATATTTTTATTTAACCAGGTAGGCCAATTGAGAACAAATGCTAATTTTTAACGGCTACCTGGGGAGAAGCTGGCGATTGAACCCAGGACATCATACATACAGAGCATGCACTCTACCACTGAGATACCAACTCCTCCAATAGGAACCCAGGACATCATATATACAGAGCATGCACTCTACCACTGAGATACCAACTCCTCCAATAGGAACCCAGGACATCATACATACAGAGCATGCACTCTACCACTGAGGTACCAACTCCTCCAATAGGAACCCAGGACATCATACATACAGAGCATGCACTCTACCACTGAGATACCAACTCCTCCAATAGGAACCCAGGACATCATACATACAGAGCATGCACTCTACCACTGAGATACCAACTCCTCCAATAGGAACCCAGGACATCATACATACAGAGCATGCACTCTACCACTGAGCTACCAACTCCTCCAATAGGAACCCAGGACATCATACATACAGAGCATACACTCTACCACTGAGATACCAACTCCTCCAATAGGAACCCAGGACATCATACATACAGAGCATGCACTCTACCACTGAGGTACCAACTCCTCCAATAGGAACCCAGGACATCATACATACAGAGCATGCACTCTACCACTGAGGTACCAACTCCTCCAATAGGAACCCAGGACATCACACACACAAAGCATACACTCTACCACTGAGATACCAACTCCTCCAATAGGAACCCAGGACATCATACATACAGAGCATGCACTCTACCACTGAGATACCAACTCCTCCAATAGGAACCCAGGACATCATACATACAGAGCATGCACTCTACCACTGAGGTACCAACTCCTCCAATAGGAACCCAGGACATCATACATACAGAGCATGCACTCTACCACTGAGATAGCAACTCCTCCAATAGGAACCCAGGACATCACACACACAAAGCATACACTCTACCACTGAGATACCAACTCCTCCAATAGGAACCCAGGACATCATACATACAGAGCATGCACTCTACCACTGAGCTACCAACTCCTCCAATAGGAACCCAGGACATCATACATACAGAGCATGCACTCTACCACTGAGCTACCAACTCCTCCAATAGGAACCCAGGACATCATACATACAGAGCATGCACTCTACCACTGAGCTACCAACTCCTCCAATAGGAACCCAGGACATCATACATACAGAGCATGCACTCTACCACTGAGCTACCAACTCCTCCAATAGGAACCCAGGACATCATACATACAGAGCATGCACTCTACCACTGAGGTACCAACTCCTCCAATAGGAACCCAGGACATCATACATACAGAGCATGCACTCTACCACTGAGATACCAACTCCTCCAATAGGAACCCAGGACATCATACATACAGAGCATGCACTCTACCACTGAGCTACCAACTCCTCCAATAGGAACCCAGGACATCATACATACAGAGCATGCACTCTACCACTGAGATACCAACTCCTCCAATAGGAACCCAGGACATCATACATACAGAGCATGCACTCTACCACTGAGCTACCAACTCCTCCAATAGGAACCCAGGACATCATACATACAGAGCATGCACTCTACCACTGAGATACCAACTCCTCCAATAGGAACCCAGGACATCATACATACAGAGCATGCACTCTACCACTGAGATACCAACTCCTCCAATAGGAACCCAGGACATCATACATACAGAGCATGCACTCTACCACTGAGATACCAACTCCTCCAATAGGAACCCAGGACATCATACATACAGAGCATGCACTCTACCACTGAGATACCAACTCCTCCAATAGGAACCCAGGACATCATACATACAGAGCATGCACTCTACCACTGAGCTACCAACTCCTCCAATAGGAACCCAGGACATCATACATACAGAGCATGCACGCTACCACTGAGATACCAACTCCTCCAATAGGAACCCAGGACATCATACATACAGAGCATGCACTCTACCACTGAGATACCAACTCCTCCAATAGGAACCCAGGACATCATACATACAGAGCATGCACTCTACCACTGAGGTACCAACTCCTCCAATAGGAACCCAGGACATCATACATACAGAGCATGCACTCTACCACTGAGATACCAACTCCTCCAATAGGAACCCAGGACATCATACATACAGAGCATGCACTCTATCAATGAGCTACGCCAACTGCTCCAAACTTACCAAATTATGCAAAACAAAACGATACATAAATGTCCTTGAGTCAATGACAGAGTTAATTGTTTTGGTACCTCTTGACCCAACACAGATGGGAGCTTGTCTTTACCGCCGTTTTTTCCCAGTTTAGCTCGGGGCACCTTGTTATCAGAGACTGAAAGAGAAGACAAGTAATTTTTTCTAGGTTAATATAAAAACATGACATAATCATATTGCATTGAGACAATGCCTTGCCTTTTTTGGTAAGTTTGGGCTCTTCTTTCTTTCCTCCTGCCAATCCAGTCTGGTTTGCTGCTGATTTCTCATCCTTTTTGTGAGTTTCCTAGAAAATAATTAAACTAGGCTCAATTGGTTCCTGGAAAACCAGCCCCAGGACTTCTAGTAGCTTGTACCTTTCTCTTGGAGGCACTCCTGGTCCCTTTGCTGATGTTACGCTCAAATGAAGAGTTGCTGGGTATGGATAGAGAAAGTTCACACTTAGAGTCCGCCCGAGAGGGCTATGGAGAGAACGGAAAGACAGAAAAACAGAGAGAAAGTAAAAGCAGGATTAGATCAATGTAACGTGCCGACTTTCCACAAGCAGATTCATTTGTCTTCGTTGATAGTTTGGTGTGAGTGATGCAACTAATGACAACCGGCAAAAGTGGAGATCTGTATAAATATAGTGGTTAAAGGATGCTGACTACTGGTTCTGCTTTTGGTAGGTTATCATACAAAACAAAGCATTTTGGAATTAAAGATAACTTGCACACTCGCCTCGTGAGGATTTAATATAATTTACTGATGTCTTTTTATTTCTGGTTAGTGTGTTCCTATTGGTCTGTCGTTGTCCTATAGAGTTGTGGAGGCGTGTTTTGGTCGCGTCTTACCGATTGGTCCCTTTTAAAGAGCTGCCGTCTCCTTTCCACGACTTCAGCATGGGTCAATGGGAACGGGCCCAGTACCTAACAAGCAGATATAGATGTCTCAGAGATACAGAAAGAAGACCTGTGTCCCATATGCAGATTATTTCTAAGAGTTTAAGTCCCCACCTCAGCCAAATGAGAGGCTCCCACATCTCCAATCTGATTATTGGCCAGAGAGAGACACAGCAACGTGCGGTTCAGGCGGAGACCCTAGGAACCAAATCGTCTTTATAGATCGGGCTTTTCCTTACTTTTATCCATCATACCTGTGCAATATGTAATTTAGCAGATACTTTTATCCAGTATACCTGTGCAATATGTAATTTAACAGATACTTTTACCCAGTATACCTGTGCAATATGTAATTTAACAGATACTTTTATCCAGTATACCTGTGCAATATGTAATTTAACAGATACTTTTATCCAGTATACCTGTGCAATATGTAATTTAACAGATACTTTTATCTAGTATACCTGTGCAATATGTAATTTAACAGATACTTTTATCCAGTATACCTGTGCAATATGTAATTTAACAGATACTTTTATCCAGTATACCTGTGCAATATGTAATTTAACAGATACTTTTATCCAGTATACCTGTGCAATATGTAATTTAGCAGATACTTTTATCCAGTATACCTGTGCAATATGTAATTTAGCAGATACTTTTATCCAGTATACCTGTGCAATATGTAATTTAGCAGATACTTTTACCCAGTATACCTGTGCAATATGTAATTTAACAGATACTTTTATCCAGTATACCTGTGCAATATGTAATTTAACAGATACTTTTATCCAGTATACCTGTGCAATATGTAATTTAGCAGATACTTTTATCCAGTATACCTGTGCAATATGTGCAGCGCCAGAATCACCAATGGAATTGAAGGCCATGTTGAGTGACAGAAGATTTGTGTTGGCAGAGCACGGGGTGGAGAGGGCTGAGCCAATCAGCCGAGCTCCTTCCTCGTCAATCCGGTTGTGACGCAGTGACAGGTGGGTAAGCCTTGGAAGGGGTGGAGCATATAATGAATGTGTGCCCGTGTGTTGGCACATGTTTGTGAGGCAAAAATGTATGAGTGAGAAGAAATAATAAAGACTCACAATCGATCTTCAGATATAAGGAGGTGGTAATTCTGCTCGGGGAACGGGTTGCCCTCCAGAACTACTGACCTTAGATAAATGAACATAAGAGGGGTCATGGGTCGTGTTGGGTGTCCCAGAGTAGGACTGCTGATCTAGGATCAGGACCCCAGTGTGTATTCAATTATATTATTGGAACCCTACTACTTCTAGCATACGAGCCTGAATACGTTTCAGTAGGATTCGCATATTCCTAATAATCACCTGAGGTTTGAGCAGAGCGATATTGTATTCTTCAGGGAGGTCAGAGTTCGCCCTGTCAGACCAGCCCGCCACAAACTGCAACAGAGAAGATAATACCGCGACAGCCCAAAGCAGCACATGTGGGTTTATTGTGCTCAGATTCAGGCAAACAAATATTGTATACTGTGAAGGACAGGGGGATATGTAACAGTTAGAAATAGTGATTATCCATCCCAATATATTGGCAACTTATTGGGTTATAGATTTTATATGTTCAGCCTCCACTGAATCCACAGAAAATCAGACAAAAATAAAGAGTGGCATTACAGATAGATGTCCAATTTATCTATAGATAATACTTACTGTAGATTCTGTAGGTTGCTCTGGCCTGGCAGGGTCATGTTGAGCACTTGAGCCAATAGCTCATCCACCTTACATCCTTTGCAGTGAAAGAGACAATGGCTCTGCTTACCAATACAAACTACACACTGTGGACAGGAGCAATGGCTCTGCTTACCAATACAAACTACACACTGTGGACAGGAGCAATGGCTCTGCTTACCAATACAAACTACACACTGTGGACAGGAGCAATGGCTCTGCTTACCGATACTAATTACACACTGTGGACAGGAGCAATGGCTCTGCTTACCGATGGCTCTGCTTACTACACACTGTGGACAGGAGCAATGGCTCTGCTTACCAATACAAACTACACACTGTGGACAGGAGCAATGGCTCTGCTTACCAATAAAACTACACACTGTGGACAGGAGCAATGGCTCTGCTTACCAATACAAACTACACACTGTGGACAGGAGCAATGGCTCTGCTTACCGATACTAATTACACACTGTGGACAGGAGCAATGGCTCTGCTTAACCACACTGTGGACAGGAGCAATGGCTCTGCTTACCAAAACAAACTACACACTGTGGACAGGAGCAATGGCTCTGCTTACTAAAACTACACACTGTGGACAGGAGCAATGGCTCTGCTTACCGATACTAACTACACACTGTGGACAGGAGCAATGGCTCTGCTTACCAAAACAAACTACACACTGTGGACAGGAGCAATGGCTCTGCTTACCAATACAAACTACACACTGTGGACAGGAGCAATGGCTCTGCTTACCAATACAAACTACACACTGTGGACAGGAGCAATGGCTCTGCTTACCGATACTAACTACACACTGTGGACAGGAGCAATGGCTCTGCTTACCAATACAAACTACACACTGTGGACAGGAGCAATGGCTCTGCTTACCAATACATCTACACACTGTGGACAGGAGCAATGGCTCTGCTTACCAATACAAACTACACACTGTGGACAGGAGCAATGGCTCTGCTTACCAATACAAACTACACACTGTGGACAGGAGCAATGGCTCTGCTTACCAATACAAACTACACACTGTGGACAGGAGCAATGGCTCTGCTTACCAATATATCTACACACTGGGGACAGGAGCAATGGCTCTGCTTACCAATACAAACTACACACTGTGGACAGGAGCAATGGCTCTGCTTAACTACACTGTGGACAGGAGCAATGGCTCTGCTTACCAATACAAGGAGCTACACACTGTGGACAGGAGCAATGGCTCTGCTTACCAATACAAACTACACACTGTGGACAGGAGCAATGGCTCTGCTTACCAATACAAACTACACACTGTGGACAGGAGCAATGGCTCTGCTTACCAATATATCTACACACTGGGGACAGGAGCAATGGCTCTGCTTACCGATACTAACTACCCATTGTGGACAGGAGCAATGGCTCTGCTTACCAATACAAACTACACACTGTGGACAGGAGCAATGGCTCTGCTTACCAATACAAACTACACACTGTGGACAGGAGCAATGGCTCTGCTTACCGATACTAATTACACACTGTGGACAGGAGCAATGGCTCTGCTTACCGATACTAACTACACACTGTGGACAGGAGCAATGGCTCTGCTTACCAATACAAACTACACACTGTGGACAGGAGCAATGGCTCTGCTTACCAATACAAACTACACACTGTGGACAGGAGCAATGGCTCTGCTTACCAATACAAACTACACACTGTGGACAGGAGCAATGGCTCTGCTTACCGATACTAATTACACACTGTGGACAGGAGCAATGGCTCTGCTTACCGATACTAACTACACACTGTGGACAGGAGCAATGGCTCTGCTTACCAAAACAAACTACACACTGTGGACAGGAGCAATGGCTCTGCTTACCAATACAAACTACACACTGTGGACAGGAGCAATGGCTCTGCTTACCAATACAAACTACACACTGTGGACAGGAGCAATGGCTCTGCTTACCAAAACAAACTACACACTGTGGACAGGAGCAATGGCTCTGCTTACCAATACAAACTACACACTGTGGACAGGAGCAATGGCTCTGCTTACCAATACAAACTACACACTGTGGACAGGAGCAATGGCTCTGCTTACCGATACTAACTACACACTGTGGACAGGAGCAATGGCTCTGCTTACCAATACAAACTACACACTGTGGACAGGAGCAATGGCTCTGCTTACCAATATATCTACACACTGGGGACAGGAGCAATGGCTCTGCTTACCAATACAAACTACACACTGTGGACAGGAGCAATGGCTCTGCTTACCAATACAAACTACACACTGTGGACAGGAGCAATGGCTCTGCTTACCAATACAAACTACACACTGTGGACAGGAGCAATGGCTCTGCTTACCAATATATCTACACACTGGGGACAGGAGCAATGGCTCTGCTTACCGATACTAACTACCCACTGTGGACAGGAGCAATGGCTCTGCTTACCGATACTAACTACACACTGTGGACAGGAGCAATGGCTCTGCTTACCAATACAAACTACACACTGTGGACAGGAGCAATGGCTCTGCTTACCAATATATCTACACACTGGGGACAGGAGCAATGGCTCTGCTTACCGATACTAACTACCCATTGTGGACAGGAGCAATGGCTCTGCTTACCGATACTAACTACCCACTGTGGACAGGAGCAATGGCTCTGCTTACCGATACTAACTACACACTGTGGACAGGAGCAATGGCTCTGCTTACCAATACAAACTACACACTGTGGACAGGAGCAATGGCTCTGCTTACCAATATATCTACACACTGGGGACAGGAGCAATGGCTCTGCTTACCGATACTAACTACCCATTGTGGACAGGAGCAATGGCTCTGCTTACCGATACTAACTACACACTGTGGACAGGAGCAATGGCTCTGCTTACCAATACAAACTACACACTGTGGACAGGAGCAATGGCTCTGCTTACCGATACTAACTACACACTGTGGACAGGAGCAATGGCTCTGCTTACCAATACAAACTACACACTGTGGACAGGAGCAATGGCTCTGCTTACCAATACAAACTACACACTGTGGACAGGAGCAATGGCTCTGCTTACCAATACAAACTACACACTGTGGACAGGAGCAATGGCTCTGCTTACCAATACTAATTACACACTGTGGACAGGAGCAATGGCTCTGCTTACCGATACTAACTACACACTGGGGACAGGAGCAATGGCTCTGCTTACCAATACAAACTACACACTGTGGACAGGAGCAATGGCTCTGCTTACCAATACAAACTACACACTGTGGACAGGAGCAATGGCTCTGCTTACCAATACAAACTACCCACTGTGGACAGCAGCAATGGCTCTGCTTACCAATACAAACTACACACTGTGGACAGCAGCAATGGCTCTGCTTACCGATACTAACTACACACTAGCTAAATACTGTATGTAAGAGATATTGTAGAGTTGTTGATAAAGTGAAGGCTTATGTTATTCTGTTATGCTCTCACCAAACACCCGGACACCTTTAACACTGCTAGGGTCCTCGCTCTCCATCTCCACTTGGAGACGTGGTTTTGGACACCAAGTTGTGGTGGCTATATCAGCAAACATCTGGGACTGGCTCTCTGGAGCTAAAATACAGTGAGTAATCAACAACCATAATGAGTTCCAAATGGCACCCTGGTGCTTTAGTAGAACACATTTAGGTCCTGGAATTGAACACTACAGGAAGTAGAGACATTTAGGGTCAACCTGAGTAATGAGAAATTGGGAATCTGATTTATATAAATGAAATGTGTTAACTGACAAGAAATGTATCCAACGTAAGAGGGGTTAAATCTCTACTGACAGAACCAAATAGGGGGACATGGTTTAGAAAAATGTGTATAAGCTTGGGAAAGGAGGAAACAATTACGCGAAAGGCTCAGTGGATTTAATTTGGTGGTGGATGTGAACGCTGATGGGACTGTTACTTACCCATGATGCCTGGGTCTGTGGTAGGAGTAACAGGGACTCTGGGTTGTTGGGTGACAGCAGGAACCTCCCTCACGCCAAGTAGAGAACAAAGCTCAGGGAAGTCAATCTCCAGATCACCTGAGCACTGATAATTATCTTTTAGAGAAAATGGATGAGATTAGAAAATCAACCTGTTAACTGGGATTTAAAAAATGCAATTCAAAATGAATAAAACACAATAATAGCTGCAGTATGAATTTGAGATATAGTTCAATCTTACCTATGTTCTGAACTGGAGACTTCTCCTCCACTGTAAACAAAAAAACACCCAACACCCTACATCACAAGGCCATAAAATGAACCTGGGTCTATGACCTCATGTTTGAGCCAAATCCTGATTCCAGCTTCATACCAAACACCTGACCCCTGATACGGTATGTTTCTAAGACAGATATCTGCATTATGATTGTATGAGTTGGATATTTTGTTTAATTGCATTGACCAGAAAGCATGACCACATTAATCTGCCCAGTTGATCAGAACTAACATGGGTCTACTCGGTTCTACTCGGGACTAAACTCGGGCCAGTCATCACTAGTACTACTGGCCTACATGTGCACTCACCAGCGGGTTTCTGGGGCTCTTCTTCCACAGCCACCCTCTCTTTCAACCCTTTATCGAGCCTTTTTTTCATCCTAACACAGCCCAGGTGTTGTGGATATCACGGTAATCCGTATGTACCTGTAGCTCGGGTTATATCCGGTTACCGGGACGGAATAACGGGTGTCGTTAACGTGACATATCGGTTGAGATATCGATAAATAATAATGTCCAGCACACTTTAAACCGAACCGGATCAATATGTGTCCTGTTCGCAAACTGCCTGTGTGTTATTTAAGGTTGTGTTTGGGTTAGTGTCACTAGTTGCCACTTGTTTTGTCAATTGAACGCCCCCACCTAAGCGACCAACGCACCTTGGCAACCGCCTTATTGACACTGGGGTAACTATGGTAACTAGGGGGGTAACCAGGGGGTAACTACAACTGATTCGGATGTGTGCCTGGCGATGATTAGGGCCTATTAATAACATGGACCAGGCAGCAAAAACGAAAACAAATTTAATATAAAATTTATTTGAAAACTGGTTTGGAAATTCGTGCCGTAGAGCTGTCAGCTTAGTTAGGTGGGTGCCAAATGTAATATCAAAATAATTCCACACGGGGTCGTCCTATGTCTGCCTTACAGTACTATAAACCGATCAGCCATTACCCATACAGTCTATGGCCATTACATTATGACTAATTGTGTTGGTCCCCTAAGTAGCTTTCATGCTGCATGTTATCCATTTCTTACTGATTAAATCGGTATTTTTTAATTGCATATACAGGTTTCCCCAGACTGGTGTTCTCTTGCTACTCTCTTTTTTCTGATATCCCCAGAGATCTCCTTTTCTCTCTGCACAGTGTTTTGCATTCATTTGATTGAGTAACACTAAACTGACCGGGTTTCTTGTCTCTATTCATCAGCACAAACTCTTCCCTAAATGTCCCTCATTTGATTGGTTCATTTGTAACCCAGTTTTTTTACAAAACTTAATTCAACTAATGCCAGTTCAGGAAGGGGGGGGGTACCTGTTTTTGCATCAGCACTATTTTGGAATTACTGACTCTAAACCTGTAATGTCAGATTTAAAAAGACTGGTCCTTATTACCCCCACTGCCTCATGTCTGTTCTTGCCCCTGCAGTCATGTGAGGTCACGTGAGTGACAGAAGGACAGTCATATGATTGCGCATCACACACAGACGCACAATCACAAATGTTCAGGTTAAACGTTCCACTGAACCGAATACATACATCAGTAGGAGAGCATGAGATCCTACACAGTGGAAACATCTTGCACTTATGTCTTTTTTTCTATCCTTTCTTTACCTTGTTTACAGACACTCGTTTATTTCTCTGTAGATATTTCCCTCACAGGTCTATAGACTGTAGGTCACAGTTGGGCATTACAAAGTGGACAGCTTGTGACTACAGTGGGGAAGATCTGAACTTGAGTCTGTTCTCCCATAAACCATAGCATTCCACGGCCAATCAAGCGATGTGCAGCCCCATGACATCATCGCCTGTGGAATGAGCTGACATAATCGCTGTGTGGAAAGTGACCTTGGAAACAAACAGAGTTTGAGTGAACTGGACACTTTTTCTGGTTTTGACTGTCATTTTAAATCCTTCTTCTAACTTGACATTTGATCCAAAGTATATAACCGGTACTCTATATGTAATCTCTGTGGCCTTGTGGAAGTTCATGTAATTACTTGATTTTCCACCGTTCAGTTCATTTTATGGCCTGTGCGAGAGGATTATGTGCTGCTTTTTTGGCTGATTAATCATTTTTTGTAAAACATCTGCATCGGTGTAAAATGGAAGCTATGCACATTAGTGAAGTTTACGAAACTCAAATGTCTTACATTCACTCACCTAACCAGAGGATTTAAAAACACACCATCTGACGTCCAGGAAGCCTGCTGGCTCAGCAGCAAAGAAATTAAACCTGATGAGGTCCTCAGAAGAGCTTGGCTGTGTCCAAAACGGTACTCTATTCCCTGCATAGTGTATTTGTTTTGACTAGAGCTTAATGGTATAGGATGCAATTTGGGACCATTGTTTGCACACATACTTCAAACTTGGAAATACCAGCACAGCTGTGGATTGACTTATAGAGCTCTCTTTCCTCAGGAAGTGAATAAGATATATTGCACTATAATTTATAGCATGCTAGGGTACACCTTTAATCTCAGGTAGCATGAGTCTCAAGTCGTTAGTCAATGGATCTCACACAGGGTCTGGGAAATACATTATTTTTCCACGTTTGAGTATTTTTTTAGAGAATATTTTATTCTGTATGTTTGTACAGGGAATGAGAGCAAATGGAATGTGTCCATTTTATTAAATTATTTTCTTATGGTCCCTCACTCTCTGGTACCACTCCCATTTTCCTTCAATTTTCTTGCCAAATGTCTCTCAGACACAGAGGTTTTCATATAATACAGATTCTCTTAGGGAGTGTAACAGTTTCAAATGGACAACTGGTGAGAATTTAGGAAAGGGATCACGTAGAGGTGTAGAATGGATAGGTAATGGTGTGGATGAGAAAAGGAGAGAACAAGGGGAATTACGTTTTTGCAATTGTGTTTCTGGCCAATCGGGTGTCTAGGAAAGAATGAGTTGGCCAATGGGGCGTCTAGGGAAGAATGAGTTGGCCAATGGGGCGTCTAGGGAAGAATGAGTTGGCCAATGGGGTGTCTAGGGAAGAATGAGTTGGCCAATGGGGCTATTAGGGAAGAATGAGTTGGCCAATAAGGGTAATTTTTTTATGACTGTAACCAAATGGCTGGGTTATGCCCAAAGCAAGCCAACATAAAAGGTTGCTTTAAAACATACTTTATTACGATTTTTAAGAAGGAAATCCTTTCACCCACATTGTAACCATTATATTTCATAGAAATATGAAGAAAGAAATGTTTCAATATACAGTTTGAAGGTTTACAGTTGCTGCGGTAATTACATTTAGAAAAAAAAACAAGTAGGTTTTTGCTGTAGTATACTGAGTATAATGTCTTTGTTGTGGCTTAACTAAACAATTACATGCAAATTACTAAAAAACAAATCATAAAAAGATAAACTGACAAAAGGCTTCACATAAAATTCCAACTATGTCTGACCAAGCCTTAACAATTTACCCTGTATGACTGAAGATTAAATAGGCAAAAATAACATAGAAATTATCAATGTGGGAAAAAGGTCTTGAAGGTCATTCATTCACGTTGATACACTCTTGTGCACACTACATCGCCGGCGCTCATTGTCTGAAAAGAAAATGAATTCGGAACTAAGATTAATTAAATGTGTCGCCCTCAAAACAGTGAACATTTTATACAGAAATGGAATTAAGAAAAATAGGCAATATTTATTTTTTACCAAAATCATTTCGCCATCATTGGTAAGTTCCCGAGTCCAGGCAGTCTTAGGGCCCTCCCCTTTCTGCAAAGTTTGTTCACAGGTTATCTTGCTCTCCGTCTCCCAACGAGGGGTACTCTGAAGAAAGTGGGAGGAAGGCCAATTTAGGATTTGATAGATAAATGGCTCTACATTTTGCACTGAAGTGGTTCGATATTCCATATCGGTTTGTGATAACTCACAGTATGTTGTGTTATAGACTGAATTTGTAATTGATTGAACAACTATCATTGATCTACACACAATATCAGATAATGACACAGTGAAAAGCAGATTCATTATATGGTCACCGTGCAGGGACGTCCGTCCACCGTGGTCTCGTTAAAGGACTGGCCTACGGTGAAGGAGATGTGGGTCGTCCGTACGCTTGTGGACGTCTGAATGGAGAGGCTCTCGCCCTGCTGGGAGATCTCCACGGCGGGCCTGGAGGCTGCAGCTACTGCTATCTTCCTGACAAACACGTTCACGCCTGCTCATGGAAGAGCCAAGATATCACAGGAGCAGATTAATAAGGGGAGACTATCCAAAATGAACGATATACTATGTTCCACTCAACCCAGACTGGTAAGAACATTTATACATACAATGCAGTGAGTTGAATTCATTTTGTCTGATATTGAGCTCATTGAGGCTTAACCACTAACTCACCATATTGGGAATATGGATGATATGAACGTCCATATTCCCTGAGTGAACAACACATTTCTGCTAGGTAAAATATTCTTTAACTTTAGATATTTCAGACATGTATAAAAATTGTTACAGAATAAAAAAGTTGATATATTAGAATAAAGGCAAAATGCTCCATGCACGCAGTCTGCATTGTAAGCATGTTTTCCTCTTTTTAGACGGTATCGCTTGAAACTAAAACTTCACTAACCTAACATTTTGGTATTAATAGTTTGTATTTTGTTAAACAAAGCAAACATTTGAAAATATCACACAATTTCAAGTACTTTTTCAATCCTGTATAAAATAAACACAGGAAAACATAATAAACCATTTTTGAGAGTACTTTCTGTTTGGAGGGTATGATTGCTGGGGTCCACAATGAGATATGAGACCCCCAGTCTGAGTTATTTGAGTGGGTCCCAGGGTTGGAGAATGTCAGTATATCCTGAATGAGGGGGCCCATTTCAGGGATTAGTTCTGTTTACACTGGCTGTAATTACAATCTCATGAGGACTTGGTTTGAGAGAGAAAAATAGCATTCCTCCGCCAGCCATTTGTCTTAACATTGAAATCGATGCCAATGAAAAGCCCGGGCAAAACGTATAAGAACTTTTAAAACAAAAAACAAAGCTTGGAAAGTCCCAGATAACTCGCCACAAAACATGCACACGTATTGAGGAGTTGGTTAACATTTCAGCATAGCACATAGTGACAGGCAGCTTTTTTCTAGCCATGCATTTTTTATACATTCTTGAAATATCACGTTTCTTCATCAATTCATAAAAAGGTGTACATAAATTGAATTAATACATGCATCTGATATTTGCAGCTTCCATGACCAAAGATTAATTCATCATAAACAGTGATTTATGAAAGACATTTTAACATGTTGTTAAGACATCTGTTTTCTAAATAACCTAAAGGCTCCATCCGTGTTCAAACTATAAGAACACTTACCCAAAACTTTAAGAAGTTCTTCAAAGTTTTCAGAAGTCTTCATTTTCCACGTCCCAGAGAAGTCAGCGACTGTACCGTGCAACTCCATAATTATACAAACAGTGTGTCTCTTGTTGTCCACAAACCCAGTCTGCTGCAGCCCCTGATTTGCTTCTGCTTCTTGTCTATCAGGTTAGGTATAGTCCGTTAGTATAACCAGTCTATCCCCTCTGTCTCTATTTCACTGAGGCGTGTGTCCGTCTGGTCCGTGCACGTCTACAGCCCACATTCTTATTTGGCTTGAATGCGCAATGCATGCGCGCCCTGTGCGTAATGAGTGGAATCACCAAATGGCCCCAACATGTAACCCAAAGAGCAATAGAGCATGCATGTGAAATAGCATTAGTGTTTAGAGCATCATTACATTTTGTAGATCTCTGTTTTTTTATTTGGGTGGGTTTTATTGCAAACAGAACATAACTGAAGATAAAGATCCCCCCTCGACTTTGAAGTCGCATTGCTTCAGTGGGGTAACATGTGCCTCAAAACAATGACTTTGGGAAAAAGACAGATCAAATCTCTTTAACACGAATGCATATAACAAAAAGGGCACCGTTATTGGGGAAATAACATCATTTGGGAATTGGAAATTAGATGTGAACTCCTTAGTATAGAGAGAATAAGGACATGCAAGATTGGAAATCTGGTGGTCAGTCAGTGAACCATTATTCATTCATTACAATTGTCATTGCTATAGTCTTTGTCCTATAGAGTTTAAATGAATAAATGTACTAAAGGCATTACAATCCAAATAACACATGAGTAAATATCTTGGGAACCCATCAAAGAATTGTCATTTTTATGTTTGACATATATTGTGTGGGATTTTTTCCAAATGCTTTTCATTCAGAAGATAAAATCACGTTTTTATGTTGTGTTTTAAAAAAAGAACTATTTCCACAGTAGAAAAGGGAACATGCTCTTTTTCCTATCCCCCCATTTCCTATTGGTTGGACACCAGCAAAACGCATATTTCCCAGAGGACCTCTGGTCCTGAATGTGTCTGCAACCACACAACTGGTCCCGTACCATCATGGCCACATAATGTTCACCAGCTTTCCAGTTGGCACATTCTGCAGGTACAAAAAAGTGAAGTACTAAAGTCACTGAATGTAGGCGTTAATAATGTATGCAAGTCACTGTGAATAAGAGCATCAGCTAAATGGCCTGAAATGTAAATTAAATTGTCTCCCAGGAGGGGCAACATCAGAGCGAAAGATCAAAGTCAAATGGACCACAGCAGCAGACGCATGTGTGAGGGGTGTAAAAGCAGACGTCTCCTTGTGTTTCCATCTCTCAACCCCTCACCCCCATGAGGATTCTCCAAAACCCTTTCTACCCCCTCTCTCTTATGTCATTTCAATATCATTTAAAGGTTTTTTATTGGCATAATAAACACTCGTTTACTTTGCCAGAGCAAGTGTAAAAATAAGAAACAATTAAATAAAATCAGAGGGGTAAAGGGATTTTAGCAGTGAACACACAGTTCTTAAGGATAAAGGCAATTGAAACGTCAAATACTGCTTGATTTGTAACATAGGGCACATAGGGAAAGTATTATTGACGAGAGAATGGATGTAAGGTTTTGTGATTAGGTTTATTTATTGTGCTTGGTCTCTTTGCTTCTTTCTCTATTTGTATCTCTGTTCATTTTGTGTATGTTTTATGTTATTAGTAAAAAAAAAGAATGAACCCTTTTTTAGAAAGCCTCTAATGGACTTCTTATCCCATTCACACAGTTGTTGGCCAATTAACATATCTGTTGGGAACGGGCTACACTTGGGAGGGGTAAGAGAGGTGTGGGTTGTTAAACTTTTGGGGACTTTGCATTTCAAATAAGGGAGTGTTAAGCAATTTAGGGGTTCATGAATTTTATCTCGCAAAAGATAAAATCAACCACTCACAGAGACAAGAAAAATATGTTTTGGGTTCAGCATCTGTAAACAAACTGGAATAATGTTAGCTTTTTGGTCTTTTGGAATAAATGCAAGTCTTTTAGCTGGGTTTAAATAACATTTTTTTACTCACTATTACTTTCAGATGTACAAATAATCTAGTTTGGTAAAACTGGGTTGGTCATAAAGTGGTGTTGTTGCCTCTTGGCCTAAATGAAAGTGAATATACAATGTAGAAATTTCTCTCTTACACTCTTTCTTTCTCCAAATGTCTAGAGGTGATTACCGACCAATTCTTTCCTGGTGTTCTCGTCTCTTCCATAGCCTCTACCAAACCCTCCCTCGTCCTCCTGCCAAGAACATTTCAACAAGTCTGGATCAGAACTGGGAATCTAATACCGGGAACCGTATACTGTGTATTCAAACCCACCAAATCCATTAGAGACAAAACATTTGTTCTTTCACCTTGTCATGCAAAATGTAATTTAACTTGGGTATACCTGCTATTAGACTAGCTCAGTATACTTCAGGATTTGAATAAGCACAGTACCACTCTAATGGCTGGCTGACCTCACTGCTAACTGTAATAAAAGGGAAATGTGAGGACATAAAGTCCCTGTTGTTATGACTTCTGGACTCCTTTCAAATCTCCATATTGTTTCACCTGAAGGCTGTCTCATTTTACAGAACAGAAACACAGAGGAGCAATTACACAATCTAAATTACATTTAGATGATGAATGAAAATGTGACCAAAAAATAATTTTCTTAATGTTTATTCATTTGATTTTAATTCATCCCTTTTGTGGGAAAGAGTTGGAACCAAAGCTGAAAGGGTACTTCATAGGAGAATCTGTGGTAAAAATTACCAATCATTTGAATATATACCCTAATGATGGTAGTGTTTTAATATTTATTGATATGCTTATGATATTTAAATCTTTTTTTGTAGTGTAATCATGTGAATAAGTCGTGTTGGTATTTTATCTAGTGGGGAACGCGATATTCTTACTCTTTCTGTCAATGCGGAACAGAATATATATGTTTTTGTTTCTACCCGGACGAGTGACTGTAATGCACCAGCCATAACATGGCGAACCATCTTCGTTTCGTTGCTCGGACTGTGATGGTCCAAGAAGGCAACATCGATGCAGCTTACAAAGCTCTGAACAGGTACTTTTTGCAGGTCCACGTATATATCTAGGTGTTACTCAAATGTATGAATGCTGTTTAGATGTTTGAACATCGGCTTAATAATTTAAATGGATAACCTGGCTTAGATCATTGATCAGTTACAGCCTCAATGTCATTTCGACTGTTTCCGGTGTAGACATTTGGCTTGTCACTGCAGTAGGCAGCACGTATAGAAAAATACTGTTTAGCCAAATGAGAGGAGTTTGTGAAGAGGCTTTTTAAAATCTTGTTTTGACAAAATCACTGTCAACATTAATATCTAATTGTCTTATTTCTTCCTTATTCGCATGGCTAACGCGTTACCTTTTTTCTTTTTCTAAAAATCGAATCTCTGGATCTACTGACTGGGACTTGCTTTCACATTACTGAAATCATAATAGCTATCAATCAGGCCAGGCGATATTCAAAAGAGATGCCAAATTTGCCATAACTAATGTTCAAAACAAAGCTTTAAACAGTAACATGTGTATAATATCAGAAATCTCCCTCACTGCACCATAGGAAATAAAAATATATACACATTTCCTCTATGTAACAATATTCAACTAGCTGTTTAATTGAATTTAAGTTAGTCACTCTTGAGGGATGGCATATTATTATAAGTGTTTTAGACCATATGATGGCTAACGCATATCAAATAATTGTAATACCTGAAATGTATGCAGGCGTACTTTACCTAAAACCATTCTCTTATTTCTAACACTTCAGGGTGCTGTCTGTTGATGGAGTTTTAGAAACTGTGAAGCGAAAGCGCTACTACGAGAAGCCCTGTCGACGCAGGCAGCGCGAGAACTATGAGAACTGCAAGAGGATCTACCATACTGACATGGCCAAAAAGATCTCCTTCATTTCCCGGACTCATAGAGAAGATCCATGGATCGGCTGCTAGATTGACAAAGAGGAAGTGCTGTGTTCCCTCTTAACATTGAGAGATTTAAGTGAGACCTCACAGAGCACAGCCTGGCGAAAAGACAGAGGGGGAAAGAAACCATGTCATTTACTCCCTGCGAGAACTTTCATAAGCTTGATAAACCAAGATTTCCATTCTATAATCCTGGAACTGATTACACTGTGGTAATCGTGATGTGTTAAATAAAATGTTTTTTTTGTCTTGTCTCATTGTGTGAATTTTTTTTTAGAGTGGATTTATTTGTTTTTCAAGCCCTCAGCTTTACCTTGGGATTGTTATGTGCTATTTGGCACAAATGCATAAACCAATTTACATATATGCAAAGACAGTTCTACCTTAAGTAACGTGTAAAATTTAACCAGAAAGAGCAATTTTAGGAGCTGATCCTATATTATGTTTTATAGGTCAGATGGACTATTGTCTTAAGTAGAGAAATACACCTGAATGCCCCTCCAACTGACTGTCATTCTAGACATTGTCTATAAATTATTAGAAATCCAATTAGGTCCAGCAATATAGAGCGGAGAAAAAGATTATACTGTTGCTAATATATTTAAATTCCCCTAATATATTTCTCCTGACAAATGTGGTGTTAATATTGATAGAACAAATAGCATTGTTAAATGCTTAACAAAACAAAACTCCAGCACCCTCTTCCTGTGAGAAAAAACAAAATCTTATAATATATGTTTCTGAAGCTGAAGTGTGCTAATGTAGAGGTATTTTTCTTTCATTTCTCTGTAGATTTTAATAGTTACAGTGCTGTATTTTAGGTCTGAACTAGGAACCAAATAAGGGGAAAAACTAGTTCAATACTGTCCAAAGAATGCTTAAGTATGTGTAGTAACACAGCCTGTTTCAACACTGCTTTTATTTTTTAATCAACAAACATTGGGACCTATCATACTTTTTCAACTATTAAGGCTTAATCTACCAGTTAACACCTGCAGCTAAGTTAATGGCTCGGATAATATTTTCTACAAATTAAATGTTATTCACTGAATTCTACACAGCATAAACATAGCATATTATGCAAAATGGCATTTAATTTATTGGGACCATAACTATAAATATACTATAATATTAACACAAATCAATGGGTTAATAACAGACATAATAAACTGTCTACTGTGCTGGCAAACATAGGCTCCTAACATAATCCAATTATTAATCTCCCCAGTATAGACAAAATACTCTATAGGGATTTAGCAATGTAATATGTGTACACATTATGATGAAGGCTGATGACATCAGCTGTTGTTCAGGTGTCTCCAACATGGTAACGTACCCATATGACCATAATACATTACAGGACACCTCCGCCACCGTGCGCACCCCGTGTGTCTCCTGGCTCGTGTTTCTCCTTGTTGACTACGGTAGTATAGTGCCACAGTCCTCCACACGTCTGACATGTGCACTGCGAGAGGCCCCGCCCCACCTAAGCTGCTGGCCAATCGGCGTCCAGGGTGTCACTGAGTGGTTATGCGCCGGACCAATGAGTGCACGGTGTGCCCGTGGTGCCAGCCAATCGTCGGCGAGCTCTACGTTGCACACGTGTGTCGCAGGGTGGCGATGCACATGTTGCTCCTCTGTAAGCGGAATCTGAAACGAGAGAGAGGTGTAGGAGACGTGGAGCCCGGAGGACTGGAGAACCTGTAGTGCGCATCTATATTAGTATTTTAGATTGATATAACAACAAGATACTATAATTGCATTTGGATCAGAAAATAGCAGCAACTGGTTATTCCGCTGGCTGGTTATATACTTGCATTGTTTTATTGAACCAGCTCATCCTAAAAGGTAAGTGATATATGATGCTCGTGTATAGTTTGCCTGATGTATCTGGGTATATGTTGTATATCTTAATTAAGTCATATTTATAACAGCTTTGAGCTGTCAAGTGCATTGTCTTATCAATATTGTCTAAAAGTGATTGCAATGTACTGATAAAGGATCAACGTGGATCTATCAGTGTTATTAAAACAGCCTAGGTATTTTTGTTACAATATACAGCTTCATGTTATTATGGCCAAATGTTGTTTTGCTTATTCAAGTTTCAAGAAGCAAAGATAGAGGATGTGAAGTGCATGTAAATGCCCACAGAAAAGCATGGACATGGTCTCTGGTTGTATTTTATAGTATTAAATATATGGAAGATGTATACAAATGTATTTGTATGTGTAAGCACTGCGAAACCTAACACAGGACTTAAAGAAACAAAGCTGATAATGAGGCTTCCATCCAGTCTACAGAAAAAGCTCTTATACCTGAAAAAATGCTTTGGAGGAGAAATCACTGGCTCATTTGAGTTTTTAACACGTTTTCTCATTCATGCCGTGAGATTCTTGAATTTGCATAGTTTCTGTGGTTAGTTGTTGCTATTCATTTATGACATTTAGATAAAGTCCGTCATGTCAGTGTTGGCAGTGCCAAAAGTAGGGTTTCCTATGTTTTTATATTTCACATTGTCACGATTAAGTGAACTTCTGTTGCTCTGAAATATGATAGTTATTTCCCCAGCTGACCTGGTCTCGTATCTCTCACTACAGGAATGAATTCATTGGCTATGTCCACCAAATGGCCGTCCTACGATTCTCTCCCTGACACACCCAGCTTTCTCCTCAGCGAGAGTGATGTGACTGAGGACGAGGCAGAAATTGACGTCTTTACCTCTGAAAGTGAGGGAGACGGCGCTGGGAGCTCGGGGGGTGGCAAGGTCTTCTCCGGAGCCAACAAGGCAGTGGTACGCCGGTCAATGGTTGGGGGTGGAGAAGTCAAGCGCTTTTCTCACGCCGCCACCTACCCGTCTAGAATGGCATCTCCAGGATGTGCTGCTTTAAGCAGGGAGGAGGCCTCACGCGGAGACCAGACGTTCGCTCTGAAAGTGAGTTTTGTTGTTTTTCGAGTGCTTAAACTGATTTGATAATGGTGTTTATAGCCATTCCAGGAAGACAAAGAGACATAACATTGACATTTTCTGTTTTTCCTATTTACTCCTAGTGTTCAGAGCTACAGAGGTTTATCGGTCCTCTGTTAGACCTTTTAAATGGACTCAAGAAGGGGAGATTTGAGAGAGGTCTCAGCAGTTTCCAGTCAAGCGTTGCGATTGACAGACTACAGAGGATCCTGGGTATTCTTCAGAAACCGGACATGGGGTGAGCAAACTGAACCGTCTTCTTCATATTAAGGGTAGACAACTTTTTCATATTGTAAACTTCAGGAATCGGGTACTGGTTTTACCTGATGGTGAATTGCACTCACTTTATGTGCCAGATTTAAATCAGTCCTTGATGTTTGGGCTATAAAAAAAAACCTGGTCTGTAAAGAGTGTGTAGGACAGGCTGGTATTTCAGTTTAAGCCCCCCTCTGTTTTTCTATATCATTTTTTGATGAAGGCAAAACACTTAAAATTATAATTCAGCTGACAACATTCTGAAGTTGCATGTCATTAACTAAAGGTGCCCCCTCATTCTACAGAGAGAAATTCCTCCACACACTGCTGCAAGTAGAGATGATGCTGAAGATCTGGTTTCCCAATGTGACCCCAGTGACTGCCACCCAGAACCCCACACCCAGTCTTCCTCCAAGATGGCACAAAAACCAGCTGTGCATGCCTGTTAAGGTGGGTCTCCTACTGTCCTACCTGCTCTCAATGTTTCAATGTTCTAATGATTCTAACCGCAATCTATCATCCGTAAGAACAGTATCCAATTTATGTGTTTCTTCACTCCATCAGAAACGGAAGCTGAGCTGGTTGGACTCTGACTTCACCGGTGGCGACCTGCCCAGTTGCAAGCGTCCGCAGATGCATAAGAACTTCCATGAAGTTACCTCTCAAGACTCTATCCCTTCAAGCACACACGTGGGACCCAGAGAACCTGAGGTGTCTTTTGCCACAGAAATGTATTCCCCGTCAAGTCTGACCGTCAGCAGGAGGAGAAGGGGAAGCAAGAGGCTGGACGAGTCCCCTCGCTCTGTGTTCAGTAGAGCGGCCACACAAGATGGCTACATCTCCTCTACCGTCACTGGCTCTTCCAGCCAAGCCGGCACAGTGAAGACAGAGACAGATATTACGACTGTGGACAGCCAGAGATGGAGTCACTTTAACCCTACATTACTAAGGTCTGTGAAACAAGAGTGGAGCACAGGCACATAGAAGCAGACATAAAATCGAACTTATTGCACCTTTCGACCATATTTCAGTGATATTTTTCAGTGTTATTTTTTTGTAACCAAATGTACTTGCAATTATTTTTTTAATGGTAATGTGATAAAGATGTGTTTACTTTTGCAAAGTTGTTCTTTTTTTATACTTATTGAAATAAGAAATCGCTCACCAACATGAAATAGACATTAAGGCTAAGTCCCAGACTAAAACCTTGATATTTAGTCCAGGATTAGGCTTTTTGCTTGACTGGGAAACTATGGGTTGGAGTATAATGTAAAATTGGTCTGATTAAATGGGTAATTACTTGACAAACCAAGTAGAGATTACAATAAAATTGGCGTTATTGAAAATTCAATTTATCATGCTTTTTGATACATTTTTGACATGGTTTTGTGGTGAACAAAACTTTTTTTAAATGTGAATTATTTATTATTAAGATAATTAGTTCTAAGCAACTTAAACTTAATCCAATTTTTGGGGAAGGTTCGGAGAAAAGGTGTGAACACATTTTATTAGACCATTGAGTATTTAAATTACCATGTTTTTGCTTAACAAATTTCATTAATGTTAAATTGTAGAGAGAGTATATTTCAGATAGTCTGTCATGAGGAGATACTTACCTCAATGGTGTAGAATTATATGATTTTTTTTTACATTTTGGGGAAAATAGTAGTAAACATTTAGTTACAAGACAACTGATATGTCCCAGGAATGCATCACTGGCCGTCTGAGCTAACCATGTTCCTGGGAGATTTAATGAGTTCAATTACATGGAGGAAGAGCTCACTTCTGTAAGGAAAAGCATATCCCTTCCTGCACTTTTCAAACATCAGGGCTGTGTTTTTCCTAAAGTTAACGGATCAGATTGAGGTAATTTGATGGGATTAAATGCATGGATATGTAGTTTATATAACAGGCATAGCTGTGACAAATGGAGATGCCCATTCTATACATTATTATTGAATGCATTTGTTTTTCTCAAAATCCGGTCAAATAACTTGAATTACTGACCAGTTTGGTGTTCTTTGCTTTGATATTTGTCTTGTGGAAATGTCGCAATTTCTTGTGATGTTTTTGGTGTATGTTCCCTAATACTTAGGGTTGCTTCCATTACCAAATGATTGCTGTTTATTGAAACAGGACAAATTGGTTGAGCTGAGATGGATACATCGTTCTGACATTGTCTTCCATTACTTAATCAGTTTTCATTGCCTCCTCTTTTCTGACCCTAAAATGCATAATTTTTTTGGGGTTGGACATAACATAACTGTCGCTTCATATTTAAAGACTAGCCTTTTTGTTAAAGGAAATAAATGTTTTGGTTCATCAGAAATAAATGTCTGTTAATGACTTATGTAAAATTGAGTGTGGCCCTGCTACTTGAAAGCACAGCCAAGCCTGCAGCTGTAACAAGAGATACTCGAAGGAACCGCTGCTTACCAAAACCAAAATTGTTGGAGCGCTCAACAAAAAGGTCTTTTTGAAAGTCTGAAATTAAGATAAAACACTTTATTCACCTTTTATATGGTCGTGTAGCCATACATTCTTGGAAAAACATGGATAAAATAAATAAAAAGATTAAAAAACAGGATTTAATGTGTTAATGTTGACCAATAGATACACATCAGAACCTATAATGCAGAACAGTAATAAGCTGTAGCAATATCAGTATTAGCAATGAGCTTTCTGTTCACTATACATTACACAATACAAATTATTCATAAAAATGTAATAAAATGTGCAGTATAGCAGATGATACTCATACTCTTTTCTACATGGGATGTATTTAAGGTTATATTATTGTAGTTCATTATACTTGTCCAAAATGTTGCCTCAACCTATAAAAAATATTTAATATCAAAAAAATAATAGCATCCCAAAAGCAATTTGTACTGCAATAACATAGCACAAACTATAGACCTTATTTTGGGTGAATTTGGAGCATGTTGGGGGCTGCGGAACCTTCGAATAACCTATAAAACATCATTTACTAAAACATTATTTGGCACAAACCAGCACAAACGATGCCAAGGTTTTGCTTTGGGTGGGGGGGCGAAAGAACGGTCTATATACTGTTCAGCCACAGGATGGCGCCACATTCACTAACGCACGTTAGGCTTTTTCATAGATATAACATTTGAGTTTCTAGTAACTCAATTACAACACCGAAAAACAAGAAATAATGGTTATAATGGTTGTTGTTCTGGTGTTTAAATAAATTCAAGGACAGAATATACATGTCATTGTCTTCCACCAAAACTGGAACAAGTTAGGATAAATAACAAATTGCTTCCATGCAGCCAAGGCGAGAAGGAAGTAGAGCCGACTAGCTACAACCGGCTACCAGTAGCATAGCTCGCTACCCAGCAACCCGACAGTTAGGGACCAGTGACCTCGAAGATGGCTGCCGGATCTGGCGCGTCAGGCGGCCACCACAGTCGTGGTTCGCCCGCCGCCTTGGAGTCAACTCTGGACCGGCGATTCCAAGGGGTGTCGAACACAATGGATTCCATACAAGGACTGTCGAACTGGTGCATCGAGAACAAGAAGTACCACAGTCTAGTCGTGCGGTACTGGATGAAGTGGCTGAGGAGATGTGAGTGGCTAACGAGTGTTAGCATGCTTATGAGTGCTAGTATGCTAATGAGTGTTAGCATGCTAACGAGTGTTAGCTACCTAATGTAGCTAGCATCGCTACTAGCTATATCTGCTAATGCTACATAGTAATGTCAACTAGTAATGCAGCCTGGTTAACTTGGTAACGCAACCGTAATCTAGAATACAAAGTGTGTGTGTTTTAGTGTACAACGTAGGGCTGAGATGAAAACCATTGTCAACATACAATGTATGAAGCAGCATGCAATAATAGTATTCAGTTAGCTAACGCATGCGCAGTGTGGGGATAAGTAGCTTGCTGGCCATCAGCTTACATTAAGTTATGTTAGCATGCTAATGCTGCGTAACTAAGTGATACTAGGTAACCCAAACAAAAGTAAAAAGCATTGACTTAACGGCATACTTTGCTATGGTTTACTTTCATTACATTTTGCTACTGTGGAAATTCACTGCGCAGTAAAAAAGGGAAATGTGTGGGAAGCAGACTGTCCCAGGAAGTGTTTACGTGTATAGCTAATACGAATAGGCCTCGTCAAATGGCATTACTTTACTAGCTATAGCAGTATTATGTGTTAATGATCCCATCAGAAGAGATCCCTAGTAGGCTGTGTCCTGTTCCTTAGGTCTTCTGGAGACAACACAATGTGCTTTGACAATGACACCATGGGTTTTGAAGTGTTCATCAAGTTGTTGTGCTGTGTGCAAATGTGAATGTCGATGTGCTGCTTATCACAGAAGTTGCTCTGTTGTTATTACTTGTTGCTGCTCAAGTCACATTTATGTGTGGGGTTTCTATGGTGAATATGTGCTGCTTATGGTTGAAACTTACATGGTGCTGGTTGTGAAGGATTCAATGCATACCTAGGTGATACTAATTACACATGCCTTAGTTCATGTTGATTACATTCTGTAAAGGGGCATATTTTGTTTGCATGAGGTGTTGGTCTAGCACTCTAATGTAGGGATGTCACACTGTTTTTTTGTGAAAGCTGGTGTTTTGTTTATGGTCTAAAGAGACCATAGCATATTTCAAATTGTTTTAATTCTCAGAACAAACCATTCGGTCACCCCTTGTGGATGAGTGCTATACCATCCTGGAAGAGACCTACAAATGTTCTCTTTCTTTAAATCACTTACATTCTTTGCTTTTGCCATTTTTATCGCAAAGGTCAGCTGGGCCTCCTCAGACAGTGAATGCACAGGACAGTGAATGCACAGGACAGTGAATGCACAGGACAGTGAATGCACAGGACAGTGAATGCACAGGACAGTGAATGCACAGGACAGTGAATGCACAGGACATTAATTGGCGGATGAGATATCACACTGTATCGATGCCCCCGACCCCTAGATCTAATATGCACTACTGTTGCATACATCTTAGTCCCTCCCTGGTCATGTTCTCGATAAACCACTTCACTATGCTCATCACCATAATCGCTTACTCATCCAAAGAACCCCTGCTGTCTAATCCACTTCAGTTCCAAATTGTCTCATTCATAAATTCTCCCTCTTATTATATTTTTGCTATAAATTTAATGTTTTCTGTAAACTTTCCTGGTAAAATGTATTTACAGTATAGACTTAATTTTGGTCATTTGACTGACATGCTTATGCCTAATTTTGGAGTTAAATATGTACAATATTCAATGCTTGTCTCTCTAGTTAAAAGCTATGTTCATCGTCTAGTTCAATGCTGCATCTTCTATCAGGGAGACCGTGATAGAGATGGGTTTGTTAGCATGGTAGTTGGGGTATCTCCATGTTGATTTGATAATCTGAGGTGCCGGTAAAAAAAATTAACCGGCATGAAATATGATAATGTGTTATTATCCAATATATTTTTCTGGTGTGGATTACCTCTTTAAATATTGCCTTAGTAACCTAGTTAATGAACACCTGGTTAGCCCAACATTGTCTAATTACACATGTTGTACCTATTGTAGGAGTAACGGATAATATAATGCACCATAACGTCAGTTAATGATTTGTATCCTGGAAATCATTCAATGATCTCCTCTCTGAGCTTGAGTTCCTTTTTTCCTTGATGTATTTGCGAGCGTAGTTCTCACTGTTGTCTTTGTGAACCATTTCACCATTATAGGTCAGGTCTCTTAATCTTCTCTGTTATTCCAACTGGTGCATGATGTTATGAATGTGTCTGGTGAAATTTTAGAGCTGGTCCCGTGTCAGGTCTAACAGGTTTTTAATGGAGGTATGTTTCTTCTCAAGAGACACGTTTCCCCACTTCCTTCTCTTTAGTGGACCTATCTTTGCCTTTTCTTGTTGTTGGTACAGTTTTAGTGACCCAATCCTCGTGGACCTTTCTGCCTTCCATGGTGACACTTACCTGCTTCCTTTTGGTATCAAGTCATTTGTTTAGGTTGGTCCTCTCTTTGGCTCTCCAGAAGCTTCTTTAGGTTGGTCCTCTCTTTGGCTCTCCAGAAGCTTCTTTAGGTTGGTCCTCTCTTTGGTTCTCCAGAAGCTTCTTTAGGTTGTCCATCTCTTTGGTCCTCTCCAGAAGCTTCTTTATGTTGGTCCTCTCTTTGGTTCTCTAGAAGCTTCTTTAGGTTGGTCCTCTCTTTGGTTCTCTAGAAGCTTCTTTAGGTTGGTCCTCTCTTTGGTTCTCTAGAAGCTTCTTTAGGTTGGTCCTCTCTTTAGTTCTCTAGAAGCTTCTTTAGGTTGGTCCTCTCTTTGGTTCTCTAGAAGCTTCTTTAGGTTGGTCCTCTCTTTGGTTCTCTAGAAGCTTCTTTAGGTTGGTCCTCTCTTTGGCTCTCCAGAAGCTTCTTTAGGTTGGTCCTCTCTTTGGTTCTCCAGAAGCTTCTTTAGGTTGACCCTCTCTTTGGCTCTCTAGAAGCTTCTTTAGGTTGACCCTCTCTTTGGTTCTCCAGAAGCTTCTTTAGGTTGGTCCTCTCTTTGGTTCTCCAGAAGCTTCTTTAGGTTGTCCATCTCTTTGGTTCTCCAGAAGCTTCTTTATGTTGGTCCTCTCTTTGGTTCTCCAGAAGCTTCTTTAGGTTGGTCCTCTCTTTGGCTCTCTAGAAGCTTCTTTAGGTTGGTCCTCTCTTTGGTTCTCTAGAAGCTTCTTTAGGTTGGTCCTCTCTTTGGCTCTCTAGAAGCTTCTTTATGTTGGTCCTCTCTTTGGTTCTCTAGAAGCTTCTTTAGGTTGGTCCTCTCTTTGGCTCTCTAGAAGCTTCTTTAGGTTGGTCCTCTCTTTGGCTCTCTAGAAGCTTCTTTATGTTGGTCCTCTCTTTGGTTCTCCAGAAGCTTCTTTAGATTGACCCTCTCTTTGGTCCTCTCCAGAAGCTTCTTTAGATTGACCCTCTCTTTGGTCCTCTCCAGAAGCTTCTTTAGATTGACCCTCTCTTTGGTCCTCTCCAGAAGCTTCTTTAGGTTGACCCTCTCTTTGGTCCTCTCCAGAAGCTTCTTTAGGTTGACCCTCTCTTTGGTCTTCTCCAGAAGCTTCTTTAGATTGACCCTCTCTTTGGTCCTCTCCAGAAGCTTCTTTAGGTTGACCATCTCTTTGGTCCTCTCCAGAAGCTTCTTTAGGTTGGTCCTCTCCAGAAGCTTCTCTTTTGTGTTGATTTTAGCTGTTTCTTTTTTCTGTAATCAAAAAAATTCCCAGCCTCACTTTTTTGTTGCTTTTCTGTCAGATCTGTAGTTTTGTGTGCTTTTTTATATATATGTTAAATGTAATGGATGCATGACATGAAATGACATGACGTACTGTCAAGGACACGGCATCCCATACTATAGACTGAATGGCACTGAATGGCACATTTCAATGGTAAGCGTGGCACATGCGTGTGTGTCTGAAGGATTATCTCTGGCCCTTGCTGCAGATATATGAAATTGGATGGGCTCTATTGTGTGTGTGTGTGTGTGTGTGTGTGTGTGCGCGTGCATGCGTGTGTGTGTGTGTGTGTGTGTATAACTTGTCTTGTATATTGTGTGTGTGTGTATAACTTGTCTTGTATATTGTGTGTATATAACTTGTATATTGTGTGTGTGTGTGTATATAACTTGTATATTGTGTGTGTGTATATAACTTGTATATTGTGTGTGTGTGTGTGTATAACTTGTCTTGTATATTGTGTGTGTGTGTATAACTTGTCTTGTATATTGTGTGTGTGTGTATAACTTGTCTTGTATATTGTGTGTGTGTGTATAACTTGTCTTGTATATTGTGTGTGTGTGTATAACTTGTCTTGTATATTGTGTGTGTGTGTATAACTTGTCTTGTATATTGTGTGTATATAACTTGTATATTGTGTGTGTGTGTATATAACTTGTATATTGTGTGTGTGTATATAACTTGTATATTGTGTGTGTGTGTGTGTATAACTTGTCTTGTATATTGTGTGTGTGTGTATAACTTGTCTTGTATATTGTGTGTGTGTGTGTATAACTTGTATATTGTGTGTGTGTATAACTTGTATATTGTGTGTGTATATAACTTGTATATTGTGTGTGTGTGTATATAACTTGTATATTGTGTGTGTGTGTGTATATAACTTGTATATTGTGTGTGTGTGTATATAACTTGTATATTGTGTGTGTGTGTATATAACTTGTATATTGTGTGTGTGTGTGTATATAACTTGTATATTGTGTGTGTGTGTGTGTGTGTGTGTATATAACTTGTATATTGTGTGTGTGTGTGTGTATATAACTTGTATATTGTGTGTGTGTGTGTGTATATAACTTGTATATTGTGTGTGTGTGTATATAACTTGTATATTGTGTGTGTGTGTGTATATAACTTGTATATTGTGTGTGTGTGTATATAACTTGTATATTGTGTGTGTGTGTGTATATAACTTGTATATTGTGTGTGTGTGTGTGTGTGTATATAACTTGTATATTGTGTGTGTGTGTGTGTGTGTGTGTGTGTATATAACTTGTATATTGTGTGTGTGTGTGTGTGTGTGTGTGTATATAACTTGTATATTGTGTGTGTGTGTGTGTATATAACTTGTATATTGTGTGTGTGTGTGTATATAACTTGTATATTGTGTGTGTGTGTGTATATAACTTGTATATTGTGTGTGTGTGTATATAACTTGTATATTGTGTGTGTGTGTATATAACTTGTATATTGTGTGTGTGTGTGTGTATATAACTTGTATATTGTGTGTGTGTGTGTGTGTGTATATAACTTGTATATTGTGTGTGTGTGTATATAACTTGTATATTGTGTGTGTGTGTGTATGTAACTTGTATATTGTGTGTGTGTGTGTGTATATAACTTGTATATTGTGTGTGTGTATATAACTTGTATATTGTCTGTGTGTATAAAACTTGTGTATTGTGTGTGTGTGTGTGTGTGTGTGTATAAAAGTTGTATATTGTGTGTGTATTAACGCTAGTCATGTTAGCATTTGTGCAGTCGCTCCACACCAATTAATCTGTTTTCATCCTATGTTTTCTTTCCCTTCTAACAGCTGAGGCTTCTCACCGGCTTAATTTGATCTACCTTGCCAATGATGTCATTCAGAACTGTAAAAGGAAAAATGCCATCGTCTACCGTACCGCCTTCACTGAAGTGCTCCCAGAGGCCTTCCAGCTGATCAAGTGAGTAAAATGTGGCCCTGGATGCTGAATCCTTGATTAGCTTGGCTTTTTTTGGATAGTTAGACCTAGATTCATATATATGTGTATATATACCACCTTATAGGTGAAATATGGTTATGATTCAGGTCGCTGTCATGTTGCTCATTACTGTTGAAAAAAAACAGGCCCTTTTTTGGTCAAAGCTGTTGTCATGTCATTGCAATGCTTTTTCAATGTATTCTTCTGACTCACAGTCTTGCAGGAGACCTGAAGGTGTTAAAGTCAGTGGACCGGATATTAACCATCTGGGAAGAGAGGGCGGTGTACACGGACGAGCTTATTTCTGAGCTGAGGGCCAGTCTGGTCAAAGAGGAGTCCCCTCCTGCTGTGGAGATTCCTAAAGGTGAGCCAATGGCTTGTGGCCAGCAGAGTTTATAGTCATATGAAGATATCTGTTGTAATGGTGCTAGTGTTTATGTGTTGGCATCATGTTTTTGATCTTCGCCAATATTTTTTTTGATTGCATGTATTGTTGTGTTATTCGGTGCTTCTTCGATGCTTGTTGAAAATAAAACATTTATATTCTAGCTGCAGTCAACTGTAAAGCTGCTCTTCAGTCCAAGATTGTAGCTGAATTTGTTGTAAGTGCCCCTTACCCTTTTTCTTGCTGTTCATTGTAATCGAGAATTGTTTTATATTTACTGACGCGGGGCTAATGGGCCGCTGGCGCGGGGCTAATGGGGCGCTAACGCGGCGTTGCACTCTGTGCACTACTTCTGTTATGCAGCCCCAGGCGTTTATGGAACACCTCACCAGCCACCAGAGCTCCGTGGAGGAGGTGGAACTAAAGGAAAAACAGCTGGCAGCGATGAGAGTGGACGTCTGCAGCACAGAGGCCCTGAAGAGGCTGAAAGGTAACAAGACTTTCAAATGGCATCCGATACCTTTAGGAGATTTAGGCAGGTTAGCAAAAGCGGTTGGTAGCATTTACTGCTCAGAAAGTAACTAAAGGGGGGCCGTCCCTGATTATTGTATCCTTCTTCACA
Organism: Dallia pectoralis; assembly: GCA_029465975.1. Classification (NCBI taxonomy): domain Eukaryota; kingdom Metazoa; phylum Chordata; class Actinopteri; order Esociformes; family Umbridae; genus Dallia; species Dallia pectoralis. The sequence goes on from CM055743.1 coordinate 18,939,262, forward strand.
CCTCTTCAGATAAGGCAGGAGGAAAGAAACACTGCAAGGATTTTGAGGAAGGCAGTGCAAAGCTCAGGGATTTTGTAGCCTTCCTTGAGCGGCAAATCAAAGGAGGCACTCCCCTGCTGGAGACTCTGGGAAACGCAGACATTTTCTACGAGATGCAGTATAAGGAAGTCAAAATAGTCGCCAATGTGAGTAGCTCAACACATTAACTTACTTTGGGGTGAAAGCCTCCGTAGAACGCTGGATCTCTCTAATTTACACATTTTAGATACCAATAAAGCTATTTTTTACATTAGAAAACAAATATTAGAATACATCCATTGTATGATAATTTTTTATTTGTGTTCTGCACATTTTCTTCAAATGATGAGATGATGAGATGAGATGACATTTTCTTCAAATGCTTCTAGGCCTACAAGACATTTGCCAACCGGGTTTCCCACCTCAAGCGTAAACTGGACAGTCTCAAGGCCACTCTACCAGACCTCGACGACTCTCCCATCCCGTCACCCTCAATGGATGCCCCCTCGCCCACGGGCTCCGAGTCCCCCTTCCATGCCCTGGCAAACCCAGACTCTGACCTGGATGGCCTGGCAATGGAAGATGAGCCTGACTATATTCTGGCAGAAGCACCCAGCCCCCTATCTTCGCCCGGTGGTTCCCCGAAACTGGGCTTCACCATCGGGGAGTCCGACAATCGTGATGTAGAAGACATGGAGCTGTCAGATGAAGAGGCAGTAGAGAGCATCAGTATTATAGGTGAGGGGTGCTGATATGAAGGGTTAGGGTGTGAATACATCAGGTTATTATAGGTGAGGGGTGCTGATATGGAGGGTTAGGGTGTGAATACATCAGATTATTATAGGTGAGGGCTGCTGATATGGAGGGTTAGGGTGTGAATACATCAGATTATTATAGGTGAGGGGTGCTGATATGGAGGGTTAGGGTGTGAATACATCAGATTATTATAGGTGAATACATCAGGGTGAGGGGTGCTGATATGGAGGGTTAGGGTGTGAATACATCAGATTATTATAGGTGAGGGGTGCTGATATGGAGGGTTAGGGTGTGAATACATCAGATTATTATAGGTGAGGGGTGCTGATATGGAGGGTTAGGGTGTGAATACATCAGATTATTATAGGTGAGGGGTGCTGATATGGAGGGTTAGGGTGTGAATACATCAGATTATTATAGGTGAGGGGTGCTGATATGGAGGGTTAGGGTGTGAATACATCAGATTATTATAGGTGAGGGGTGCTGATATGGAGGGTTAGGGTGTGAATACATCAGATTATTATAGGTGAGGGGTGCTGATATGGGGGTGCTGATATGGTGAGGGTTAGGGTGTGAATACATCAGATTATTATAGGTGAGGGGTGCTGATATGGAGGGTTAGGGTGTGAATACATCAGATTATTATAGGTGAGGGGTGCTGATATGGAGGGTTAGGGTGTGAATACATCAGATTATTATAGGTGAGGGGTGCTGATATGGAGGGTTAGGGTGTGAATACATCAGATTATTATAGGTGAGGGGTGCTGATATGGAGGGTTAGGGTGTGAATACATCAGATTATTATAGGTTGCTGATATGGGGGTTAGTGAATACATCAGATTATTATAGGTGAGGGGTGCTGATATGGAGGGTTAGGGTGTGAATACATCAGATTATTATAGGTGAGGGGTGCTGATATGGAGGGTTAGGGTGTGAATACATCAGATTATTATAGGTGAGGGGTGCTGATATGGAGGGTTAGGGTGTGAATACATCAGATTATTATAGGTGAGGGGTGCTGATATGGAGGGTTAGGGTGTGAATACATCAGATTATTATAGGTGAGGGGTGCTGATATGGAGGGTTAGGGTGTGAATACATCAGATTATTATAGGTGAGGGGTGCTGATATGGGGGTTAGGGTGTGAATACATCAGATTATTATAGGTGAGGGGTGCTGATATGGAGGGTTAGGGTGTGAATACATCAGATTATTATAGGTGAGGGGTGCTGATATGGAGGGTTAGGGTGTGAATACATCAGATTATTATAGGTGAGGGGTGCTGATATGGAGGGTTAGGGTGTGAATACATCAGATTATTATAGGTGAGGGGTGCTGATATGGAGGGTTAGGGTGTGAATACATCAGATTATTATAGGTGAGGGGTGCTGATATGGAGGGTTAGGGTGTGAATACATCAGATTATTATAGGTGAGGGGTGCTGATATGGGAGGGTTAGGGTGTGAATACATCAGATTATTATAGGTGAGGGGTGCTGATATGGAGGGTTAGGGTGTGAATACATCAGATTATTATAGGTGAGGGGTGCTGATATGGAGGGTTAGGGTGTGAATACATCAGATTATTATAGGTGAGGGGTGCTGATATGGAGGGTTAGGGTGTGAATACATCAGATTATTATAGGTGAGGGGTGCTGATATGGAGGGTTAGGGTGTGAATACATCAGATTATTATAGGTGAGGGGTGCTGATATGGAGGGTTAGGGTGTGAATACATCAGATTATTATAGGTGAGGGGTGCTGATATGGAGGGTTAGGGTGTGAATACATCAGATTATTATAGGTGAGGGGTGCTGATATGGAGGGTTAGGGTGTGAATACATCAGATTATTATAGGTGAGGGGTGCTGATATGGAGGGTTAGGGTGTGAATACATCAGATTATTATAGGTGAGGGTGCTGATATGGAGGGTTAGGGTGTGAATACATCAGATTATTATAGGTGAGGGGTGCTGATATGGAGGGTTAGGGTGTGAATACATCAGATTATTATAGGTGAGGGGTGCTGATATGGAGGGTTAGGGTGTGAATACATCAGATTATTATAGGTGAGGGGTGCTGATATGGAGGGTTAGGGTGTGAATACATCAGATTATTATAGGTGAGGGGTGCTGATATGGAGGGTTAGGGTGTGAATACATCAGATTATTATAGGTGAGGGGTGCTGATATGGAGGGTTAGGGTGTGAATACATCAGATTATTATAGGTGAGGGGTGCTGATATGGAGGGTTAGGGTGTGAATACATCAGATTATTATAGGTGAGGGGTGCTGATATGGAGGGTTAGGGTGTGAATACATCAGATTATTATAGGTGAGGGCTGCTGATATGGAGGGTTAGGGTGTGAATACATCAGATTATTATAGGTGAGGGGTGCTGATATGGAGGGTTAGGGTGTGAATACATCAGATTATTATAGGTGAGGGGTGCTGATATGGAGGGTTAGGGTGTGAATACATCAGATTATTATAGGTGAGGGGTGCTGATATGGAGGGTTAGGGTGTGAATACATCAGATTATTATAGGTGAGGGGTGCTGATATGGAGGGTTAGGGTGTGAATACATCAGATTATTATAGGTGAGGGGTGCTGATATGGAGGTTAGGGTGTGAATACATCAGATTATTATAGGTGAGGGGTGCTGATATGGTGAGGGTTAGGGGGTGTGAATACATCAGATTATTATAGGTGAGGGGTGCTGATATGGAGGGTTAGGGTGTGAATACATCAGATTATTATAGGTGAGGGGTGCTGATATGGAGGGTTAGGGTGTGTGAGGGGTGCTGATATGGAGGGTTAGGGTGTGAATACATCAGATTATTATAGGTGAGGGGTGCTGATATGGAGGGTTAGGGTGTGAATACATCAGATTATTATAGGTGAGGGGTGCTGATATGGAGGGTTAGGGTGTGAATACATCAGATTATTATAGGTGAGGGGTGCTGATATGGAGGGTTAGGGTGTGAATACATCAGATTATTATAGGTGAGGGGTGCTGATATGGAGGGTTAGGGTGTGAATACATCAGATTATTATAGGTGAGGGGTGGGTGAGGGGCTGCATGATTATTATAGGTGAGGGTTGAGGGGGTTAGGGTGTGAATACATCAGATTATTATAGGTGAGGGGTGCTGATATGGAGGGTTAGGGTGTGAATACATCAGATTATTATAGGTGAGGGGTGCTGATATGGACAGGGTGTGAATACATCAGATTATTATAGGTGAGGGGTGCTGATATGGAGGGTTAGGGTGTGAATACATCAGATTATTATAGGTGAGGGGTGCTGATATGGAGGGTTAGGGTGTGAATACATCAGATTATTATAGGTGAGGGGTGCTGATATGGAGGGTTAGGGTGTGAATACATCAGATTATTATATGGAGCGACTTGTTCCCCACTTTTTATTCTGCTACAACTTGAAGTCCATAAAATTAATCAACATAATACAAAATACAAAGCAGAGAATATTTGATTTTATTAGTCATCAGATATTGTGCAAAATATATATAGTAGTTAAATAAACATCTGATTCATGCATCACCTAATTTCATCGTAAAATTTAGGCAGTTTTTCATCTATTTAATATTGTGTTTACCATCTAATATTGTGTTTAACATCTAATATTGTGATGGTTGTACTACACAATTATTATGTGTGCTTGACAATGGTCAAGGACACATATTGTAATCTCACATATATTATTATTATATACATTTCTGACCATCTCCTCCCACAGTTTTTGCACTAGATGGACAAAAAAGGTGTCAAAATGTGCGGCCCGACCCCAATTTAGTTGGCATTGTTTTGTAGAAGGTTTCGTTATGTAGTTTACGAAATACTAACGATATTGTCGCTAATTAATCCTCATTGAAATACATTGACGGAATCTTCAAAACTAGAGTGTGAGAGCCCATTCAGCAGAAAATGTAGGGAACAAAACGTTCATCTATTTGTGCTGTCACTCAAAATGTTCAAATATAAGCTGTATAGTATTTATTACGTCATGTCCTTTTGTTTCCAACTAGCGCCTCCCCATAGACAGCCATTATAAGGATTTGAATCTCCACTCTAACTTGCAGCTCGATTTCGAGTATTTTTTGGTCGTTTGTAAATTGTGATAGCGCCTACATTTCTGAGGTTACAGATACTTATTATACATCAAAATAATGTAATTGTTTAAACTGTGGGAGTAATACTTGGGTTAGTAGAGCTAATAGTATACGACCATGCCTGAATCTATTCAACTGACACAGACAGACAGTGTTGTCACCAGCTGCGTTTGCTTGTTGCTGATTGGCCAAATGGATTGAACATTCTGGAAGGGCGGGTGTGGAAGCAGCGCGCTCTGATAACATGAAAACGTGTGTACCGGTATATGACCATGCCTGAATCTATTCAACTGACACAGGTTGCCAGGCAACAGGCACAAACACTAGCTGCAGCTGCTGCTGTATGTTCAATGGGTAAGCTCTGTCTGAAGCGTTAGCGCGCTAGCTAGCTAGCTACTCCTGTATGTGTATGCATACATTCAAACAACAACGTTAGCATGTTAGCTAGCGTTGGTGCGCTAGCTTGCTACTCCTGTATGTGTATGCATACATTCAAACAACAACGTTAGCATGTTAGCTAGCGTTGGTGCGCTAGCTAGCTACTCCTGTATGTGTATGCATACATTCAAACAACAACGTTAGCATGCTAGCTGGCGTTAGCTAGCTAGCTAGTTTCTCTTGTATGTGTATGCTCCATCACTGGGTAGATTGTATTTAAACAACTATTGTTAGAGTTCTAACTAGCTAGCCAGTACTGTATGTGTAGGCTCACTCAAACAATTAGGCAGGTTGCAATGCTGTTTAATAGGTTACTAGGTTGGTTACAAGGCTGGTTACCATGCTGCTTAATAGGCAGGTTGCTATGTTTGTTAATAGGCTGGTTACATGCTGCTTAAAAGGCAGGTTATTATGGAGTTTAATAGGCAGGTTAATAGGAACGCTATTATGCTGTTTAATATACTGGTTACAAGGTTACATGCTGTTTAATAGGCTGGTTACATGCTGCTTAAAAGGCAGGTTATTGTGGAGTTTACTAGGCAGGTTAATAGGAACGTTGTTATGCTGTTTAATATGCTGGTTACTAGGTTACATGCTGTTTAATAGGCTGCTTAAAAGGCAGGTTATTATGGAGTTTAATAGGCAGATTACATGCTGTTTAATAGACAGGTTATTATGCTGTTTAATATGCAGGTTACATGCTGTTTAATAGGCAGTTTATAATGCTGTTTATTATGCTGGTTAATGGGAACGTTATTATGCTGTTTAACTGGACATTGGCAGGTGATATCAGTACACAGTCGACTACGGGTGGCAGCAAGCACACATCACAATTTCAGCAGAAATTGTACCCTATCTAGTTTATTGCTTGTCTTGGTTTTTGAATAATTGAGAAGGTAAAAATATCTTATAATATCATATTAAATCGCAATATTGCAGAACGGTTGTGTAGGTTATGCACGTATAGAAAATATATTTCATGTTTTAAGTCTATTATAGATGTTTCAAATGGATGGTTGTTTTTCTCTTACAGTTCAGGAGAGAGTTCCATCTCCAGTCCCCAGTCCAGTGTGTGTTTTCTCACAGCCGCAAATGGCCACAGAGGAAAAGCCTGTTTCACATGCCACACTCTCCCCAATGCTGGGAACCCCAGCGATCTCTGCAACCAACATATCAGGCAACTTTGCCAATGTGGACCTGGGTAAAATTAGCTCCATCCTCAGTAGCCTGACCTCTGTTATGAAGAAACCAGGTAAGAACTTTATGGCTGTTGTGATGGTAGCATCATCTAAGCATCCTACACTGTTATTTTGAATTATTATAAATGCAAGCATTTAGTAACTATTACATCACCAACACTGTTATTTTGAAGGTATATTATAAATGCAGGCATTTAGTAACTATTACATCACCAACACTGTTATTTTGAAGGTATATTATAAATGCAGGCATTTAGTAACTATTACATCACCAACACTGTTATTTTGAAGGTATATTATAAATGCAGGCATTTAGTAACTATTACATCACCAACACTGTTATTTTGAAGGTATATTATAATTGCAGGCAGTTGGCAACTATTACATCATCACTATTATTCATGTTTCAAGTGTGATTATCATATTAACCAAAACATTTAACTGTTCATTTTGTCTTGCATCATTTTGGCAAGCCAGGGGTCTGTTAAAAATGTGTTCCAATTCAACCCATGAATGCATTTAATTTGCCACATTTAATTGGCAGAAAGTACCACTATTAATGAATTGTTATTTATCTGTGACGTCATTGCGTGGCTGTGTTTTAATTATGCAGATTAGGTCGGGTGTCCTGCATTCAATTGGTCAGCATCATGCCGTTCGGCGGTCTGCATTTGAATATGCAGATTAGGCCGGGTGTCCTGCATTCAATTGGTCAGCATCATGCCATTCGGCGCTCTGTATTTGAATATGGTTGCCTTCTCGCGCTCTAGCCACGCCTAGTGGCAGCTTGGACGCCCGTGAGCTCATTCAGAGTCTAAAGCTATTTTCCTCTCCTGTGTGTGAGGATTTAATTTTTGACCTTTTGGTTCAACATTGTCACATTGTACAACCGTAGCCCATATACTTCCTTTAATTCTAAATCAATTGAAATGGCGTTTCTGTGCACATTGGACAATTACAAATGCACAAATATAATCTGCTCAATTGGCTTTGTGATGAGTAATATCTTGGATGTGTATGTCCATCCACACCGTAGTACTGACACCCGGGCAGGCTAATGCTAGAGGCGTATTCCTTAGACTCACCGCCGTGGATCAGAAGCTTTGGTCTGCTTGTCATCAAAACTTTTAATGAAGCGTTTACCAATGTTCTATGTTCCCTCTATTATATGAGATCGTACACTGCCGGCATATTTAAATGCACTCTGTTTGCTTTTAGTGGCGAGTCCAGTTGGTTCTTTGGTATCCCCCTCCTCTCCAGCCAATACTACACCTCCTGCCCCAGGAGCCCTCCAGGTAGCCAGTCCTCTGGCTAGCATTCTGTCTAAAGTGGATTTCTCTCCTGATGGGCTCCTCAATACACTGGCCAAAACCCCGCGGGTGGCCAGTGGGCAACAGGGTGAGAAATTGTGGGGTAATGCAAATGCCTGGTGTCTGTGTGCATGCAATGCTACATATGCATTTATGGGGTATTAATATTCAATATATTTTCTTATCGAGAGAATTTGGCATGTGTGTTCCGCAGATTAAAAGCATGTAATGCGTACATTTCGTATTGGCAGAATGTTGCTGATTGTGTAGCTTAGTTGGTGCCAGGCATGGAGTTCTTGACATCTCCGCTCTTACTTTGCAATATGCAAATAGGATCATTCTGTGTCCCAATTGTAGTTCTCATTTACTTGAACCCATATCTCTTCTTTCTCCCGTCATTTCCTCTTAGACATTTCCACTTGTCTGAACAGCCCGGTGGGAAACTTCTCCTCAATCTCCCCAAATACAGGCAAGCTCACGCCCTCCGCCTCTACCCCAACAGCTACATCTCAAGACCCTCCGACTCCGTCTGCCCCTAGGTTGGGAAACACTACCGTTGTGCCCCTTGCCCAGCCCACCCAGCCGCTATCCACCGGCACTCAGCAAGAGAAGGCAAATGAAGTAAGTCCTTCCATTTCAAGCCTGGAGTCTAAGATCCACAGCTTCCTCCAGGGTAACCCGGGCTTTAATGCCTTTAACCTGACCTTGACTAGCGAGGCCATCCAAGCAGGAACCAGCAGCCTCAGCCCGTCAGTGGGCAACGAGACCCAGGAGGGCACGCCAGTGCGTGACGAGGCTGGCGGAGGCACCCCTACACTGGACGAGATCATGGACACGCCAGGAGGAGGCGGTGCAGAGCGAGGACAGCTCTCCTCCTTGGGAATTTGTGAACAACCTGATGGCAATTTGTCTCAACCTCCTTCCAACTTCCATAATCAAACCTGGCCGGCTAACAACTCTGCAAATGCCCCCTTAGGCCTCCATCCCGGAGCTCTGAATGGGCAGAAGTACCACCTGCCCTACGGAGGGAACAAAGAGGTGCATCAAACGTCTTCGTCCCTTGACGATTCTGGATTGGCCCGTTACCAGCAGCAAATCACGCCACGGGGGTCAGCCCCGCCCCTGGGGTCAGCCCCGCCTCTGGGGGAGGGCTTAGCCAGTAACATACAAAGAGAGACTCCAATGGGGACGGAGCCCAGCGGACGTGACGGAGGATGGTACAGCAATCCCTACCCGGAGAGACGAGCCCCGCATCTAACCAACCAGAACATGGCCGGTACCGGACCGTTTGTCTACCAGGGTCAGACACAGCACTATCAAACAGGCGACCCGCTCTCGTCCAATCAGGGGGCCAACTCTGGCTTCCTGACCAGCCCCCTGCCTCCAATCCCCAAACTGCCCCCGCCTCCCTTCGGAGGAATACCAGTGCCACCGCAGAACTACCGAGCTCCGGCAGCGTCTGTGGCGGTGGGAGGGGCGGTGGGTTCTGCGGAGCGACCGTCGCCGAACTGCATGATGGACGATGACAGGGCGAGCGTCGGGGCATTGGGAGCTAGAGTCTCCATCAGCGACCACCACCACAAATCATCCCTCCACCCTGAGGGCCACGGAGACTTTCACCGGCAACTTCCTGACGAGCCCCGGCAACGCCCTGACGGGCCCCGGCAACGCCCTGACGAGCCCCGGCAACACCCTGACGGGCCCCGGCAACACCCTGATGACCCGTACCACCCAGACGATTTCCGTCACCCAGACGATTTCCGCCCCCCTGACGATTTCCGTCACCCAGACGATTTCCGTCACCCTGACGATTTCCCAGACGAGCGGTATTATCCGGCAGACAATATCCATCATCTACCTGTAGACGGTCCTGGCTATCCTTACCGGGACAGAGAGTGCCCGTCTCCCCCCCTCTCAGAGGATCCATACTACCCTCCCCGCAGCCCTTCCCCTCCATACGGTCACAGGCATCCCCCTCACATGGAGATGCACCACCCGGACTTTATACCCATCATGCACCACTCGGACTTTATGCTCATGCATCACCGTCCTCCACACCGTCCTCTTCAACGTCCTCTTCATCCGGCTCATCATCCTCACCCGCGGGGCCTCCCGAGGGGTCTCCCGCGCCCGCCTCTTCGGGGCCCAATGTTCCGGGGCAAACGACCGGGCCCTCCGTTCGGCGGGTACCCACGAGGCGGGGGGCTGGACGGCCCGTTCTTTTCCCCTAAACGACCACACCTGCCACCGCGTTTCTGACATGGTCCACCGGTTCCGTTAAATGACAGTGCTTTGGCAACCAGAACGTGATTACCAGTGACTCGGCAAGTCATCGGCTGATAAATTAAAACTCCTAAACCGCCTGCAGCTCCGCATATAGAGTTGAGGATGATGATGATGTTTGGGGAAGAGCCATTTAATGGAACTTTACATCAGGTGGTGCAGTGAAGAGGTGACAAGAGTTCGAGTGGAATCGATGGGTCCATCTGGAGGAGACTGTTGAAGACGAGGGGGTTATTCGGAAGAACATAAAGAAATCCGAGAGCGCACAAGCGAAGACGTCAAGGAGGGGGAGTGGAGATGTCGGCCTGAGTGACAGCGACGCACCGGGGAAAAAAGAAATTAAGAGGTGGATATATAATTCAGTTTTGATTTTTTTTTGCATATAAACCACGCTTTAACTCTAAATCATATTCCCCGTCTGAATTCGATCCGAGCGTGCGAATGCTTGTTTGCATGTGTCAGTCGGGATGTGAGCAAAATCGATGACTACTGTTAATTATTTAAACTGCATTTTAAAATGTCATTCTTCAGCCTACATGCCACAGGTCGGTCACTGTTGTTTTCCCCTGCATTTTTTTATTAAAAAACTAAGGCTCACTCTCCCATTTGCCAAAATCAAACCGTAACCCCGGCAGACACAAGAACTGCTCCTGCGTCGTCTATTTTTGCGCACACTGTCATGTAGGGAAACAGAGAAATGTTAACTTTAATATTGTTACTTTTACAGTGTCCGTTTGTATAGCCGGGGCAAGTGATGATTTATTTCATGTGTGTTAATGGTTTTCACTGTTTTCTATCTGATTAGCAGCACTTTGTCCATCGCACAAAGGGGCGTGTGATAGAGCCTTTTACTGGCTCTGTCATCAATACTCTTATTTTTCTGAGAAGTGACACAGGCACAAGGCCACAGTAATATTAAAATTAAACAGTGCTTTGGGGTTGAGCAGGGTGTATTTTGGTTGCCCCATAAACGACAAAGAAGAAAAAGAAGACGTTAATTTTGAAGTTGGACGAAGAAACCCAACCTCCGGCCTTCAAATACCTTACTGTACTGACCTTAATAAAAACCTGAGTTTGAAAACCGCAGTGGGAGGTCACTTTCTTTCTCAGCCTTGGGAAACGCCTCACACAGCTGCCTGTCTCGAGTTTGCCTCAACTTCTTTCACCACAACTTCTTTGCAACACCATAACATTGATGCCCGTTTGTGTTTTGGTCAGGTCAATTTGAAGTATAAAACGCCAGCTAATATTTAAGTTCTGTGCAGAAATCATGGAACATTTATTTTCAATATTTACTCAATTTGGAAAGGGGTAAAATTTTTAATTAATTTGGGTAATTAGAATTGAAATTAATTCCTGCGTTAATTTAAATTCGAAATGACTGATGCCTGAGAGATATGCGCATCATGGGTAATTTTGGTTGCTTATTTTAGCAGTTATATTAGTCTACTGTAACTCTGGACATGTATAGTGTAATTGGACGAAACAGTCTGATTGTGCATCGAATGGTTGTTGTTGGGCCTAAATATTCATTAGTTAGTAGGAATAAATGTATGATCGATTCATTGAATTTCTTTTAAATACTGCATATTTAGTCTGGTCGTGACTCCTGCAGAATCGGAAAACTTGTCCAACTACATTAGTACTGGGGATGTTGGTCTAATGATAAAATGTCTAATTGAGTAACTCTAAAGGTGACATGGTTAACGTTGGTGTAATGGTCTCACAACTGGAGGAGGCACACTGTTCTATGTCCGGTCCCTTGCTGTGTTCTGCGTTATTTAGTTGCTTCAAATAAAAAGCTTTCAAATTAAATGAGCTTGTGATTATCACTAAAAGACCGGTTTAAGTCCCCTTCAGTCTACCTCTTACACACAATCTAGCATGAGTTTATGTGAGTCAGACAGAGAGTGCATGTGAGTCAGACAGAGAGTGCATGTGAGTCATAGAGAGAGTGCATGTGAGTCATAGAGAGAGTGCATGTGAGTCATAGAGAGAGTGCATGTGAGTCATAGAGAGAGTGCATGTGAGTCATAGAGAGAGTGCATGTGAGTCATAGAGAGAGTGCATGTGAGTCATAGAGAGAGTGCATGTGAGTCATAGAGAGAGTGCATGTGAGTCATAGAGAGAGTGCATGTGAGTCCAAGAGAGAGTGCATGTGAGTCATAGAGAGTGCATGTGAGTCATAGAGAGTGCATGTGAGTCCGACAGAGAGTGCATGTGAGTCAGAGAGTGCATGTCTCATGATCAAAATCCTTTAGAACAGCGTCTCCAAGTAGGTACGCTGATCGAGGATCAGTTTAGTCCATTAAAATAAAATAACACGGAGGGAATTGACTATATATATATATATATACACCTTCCTATTCCTGTATGCTGCATAATTACAGGCCAATATGAAGTGGACAAATATTTAGCTAGTTCCATGACCGTGATTTGTGTTTCCATGCTCTTATGCAGGCTTATAACCAGACATAACCATAGACCATGTGTGTCATAAGATGGTTGATAGACGTAGGCGTACTCACTGTTTATGCAGGCTTATAACCAGATATGACCATAGACTATGTGTGTCATAAGATGGTTGATAGACGTAGGCGTACTCACTGTGGTGTTCGTGCATACCCATGTTTTTCCAATTAATAAATAATGTTAGCATTTTATTGACATACACAGTATTAGTGATTACATGCTTGGATTGATATTTGACAATAAATAGTATATAGACCGTCGACCTTTGCTTATATCAGGACTCCTACCTTGATTTTATTTAGCGAACACTTCTCTAGAGTGACCAAGTCAGTAGTAATATGTAGAACCTATTTAATGAAATAGCGATATGCAAAGTCAGTGCTGACAGACACTTGTGGACCTATATTTAGTCAGGTCTGGTTAGTGAAACAGGCTAAAGTTAATTTTACATTTAGAATAGACCATGACCTCTGTGAAACAGAGTTTGACCTTGAAAAGCCCATACCTGGCTTCAATATGGGGTTGGCAGTATAATTTAAATACTAATATACTGTTAGGGAAACTTTATACTCTAGTTTTAGTCACAATCTTTTTTGTCCTAATCAGAATGGAGATATTTCATTAAAACCGCTAAGTTAGTTAATT
>CM055743.1:18953011-18974302 GCA_029465975.1 Dallia pectoralis
TTATTCCAGAAAGAATTAAATTAATGACGTGTATTACTTATTCCACAATAAAAGGATGTATTATTAAACTGTTTTACATTTTAATTTCCTTTTACACTGACTTTTTGACACTTGTTGATGTATTTGCCCAGTTACCATTACATAATCCCAGTTGTCTTTTTATTTGTTGGATAGGCCCTTGGATGTCCCTGGCATCATAGTGGATATTTTTCTATTGTATCGCCGGACTTAGTACAATTTTTGTTATAAATTATGTCAAATGAAATCATCTGAATAAGAACATTTTCTCAAGGTCCTGCAATGTATTGTAGCCAATCATAATCAAGTAAGATTAACTCCAAATGTAGTCTGGATCCGTGGATGTAGGTTGAGATGGACCTGGGAATTTATTTATTTGAAAATATATAGTACTGCATATGGACCGGTTGCTATGACCCATCTGCGCATGTCTGTGGAGAGGATGGTGTCATGTGGGTCTATTGTTTACATGCACGGTCCCTGAGGGTATAGCAGTTATATGTGCACGCCAGGCATATTACCTATAATAACCCAGATATTAAACACGAATAGTATTTGTTAACTGGATTAAAGTTGTCTATTTAAAGTCCCATTTTGTCTGTCATCTTCCTATAATAATTTCAGCACCGTGGTGAGCTCTCACCCAGAGAACAAAAGACACATTTGTGTCCCTTGATGTCAGGGACTGTCGCCAAATGCACAGATTAAATGCAGGGCGAAGACATGTCAAAACCAAACGTGCTTCCTACGCACTTATAGTTATATATATTTATCTAGGCTATGTACAATAAATATGACAAATTATAATATAATTGGTGTTGTATTATACCAAGTTGTCAGAACATTATACAGAATATCGTGCTCTTATGACCATGTCGGTCGTGTTGCACTTTGTAGACGGTCCCTCCTGGCAGACAACCCCAGGGAGAGATGGAGAGATCTACTGGGAGGGAGACACCGGCTTACCACGTCAAAAGCATCGGATTAAACAGACCCAGAGTCAGCCTGTACGCGGCAGCAATATTCTGTCTAGAATTATAAGGACAATATCATTTAAATAATTCCATATAAGCTTGTAATTTTAATATTAAGTGTTTTTTGTTTATTTCGACGGAGAAAGCGATTTTTCTATATTATCAGAGACGCCATAAATCGAGATAAACAGTCTGATGCTGAACTCGGATAGCGGAGCGGGGTTTAGGTGCGCTCTTTGGGGGTAACTAGACGGACTGAGGGGGTCACACATCACATACAGATGAATTAAACTGGGCAAGAGACACAAAAACACCAAGAGAACACCTCATTATTACTACAGACCTTATTACAGAGACTGAGGAGGAGAAAGGGAGTCAGCTCGAAACCAACCGTGACGACGGAGAGAGAAATCATTAAGGAATTGTAGGTAAAGATTTGGTTGAAATTACAAATATATGTTAATATGTGTTATGTGCGTGTGTGTTTGTCACTCCATCCTGACAAAGGATCTGTACGACACCATGACAGTGTGTGTTTAAACAGCAGATTACCCCCCGAGGGTTGAACAAAGGAGTATGGTCTGTTTATTTATATCAATATGTATTTGATTCATCATTTCATGACAGGTTCTTATTATAATGTAAACCTTTTTTTCCTATGTTTTTTTCTCTCCAGATATTACAAAGCAATGACATGCAAATTATTTGTAGTTCACAATAATTCTTTCTAGATTTCACATACTTATTTTATTCTATACCAGCCGATAACCATGTTTTTTTTAAACCACATTTCTGCTATTCAGAATATGTAATTAAAAACATTGTTATTGTATGTAACCTACATTGAGGAATAAATAAATAATTAATTCTGCATATTTGTCCCTCACTTATTTCTCTACACGCTCCCTGTCTCCAGGACTGAGTTAAACCCTTTGCCCTTTATCTCCATCTCGTCTGTACATCTCTAGGTTCTCCAGGACTGAGTTAAACCCTTTGCCCTTTATCTCCGTCTCGTCTGTACGTCTCTAGGTTGTCCCAGTTTCCCTCCAATACATTTCCAGTGACACTCCTCTGGTTTAGCACACCGACTCGATGAAGGAGGCCGACGCAATCAAGCTCTTTATTGGGCAGATCCCGAGGAATCTGGAGGAGAAGGACTTGAAACCCATCTTTGAACAATTCGGGAAAATCTACGAATTGACGGTGATAAAGGACAAATACACTGGAATGCACAAAGGTAAAGGGGGTAATTACTTTATTCAGTAGAGCTGTAAGACTGAACACAATACACAGGTCTGTAGTTATGGGGGGTAATTACTTTATTCTGTAGAGCTGTAAGACTGAACACAATACACAGGTCTGTAGTTATGGGGGGTAATTACTTTATTCTGTAGAGCTGTAAGACTGAACACAGTACACAGGTCTGTAGTTATGGGGGGTAATTACTTTATTCTGTAGAGCACACTGTAAGACTGAACACAATACACAGGTCTGTAGTTATGGGGGGTAATTACTTTATTCAGTAGAGCTGTAAGACTGAACACAGTACACAGGTCTGTAGTTATGGGGGGTAATTACTTTATTCTGTAGAGCTGTAAGACTGAACACAGTACACAGGTCTGTAGTTATGGGGGGTAATTACTTTATTCTGTAGAGCACACTGTAAGACTGAACACAATACACAGGTCTGTAGTTATGGGGGGTAATTACTTTATTCTGTAGAGCACACTGTAAGACTGAACACAATACACAGGTCTGTAGTTATGGGGGGTAATTACTTTATTCAGTAGAGCTGTAAGACTGAACACAGTACACAGGTCTGTAGTTATGGGGGGTAATTACTTTATTCTGTAGAGCTGTAAGACTGAACACAGTACACAGGTCTGTAGTTATGGGGGGTAATTACTTTATTCAGTAGAGCTGTAAGACTGAACACAGTACACAGGTATGTGGTTATGGGGGGTAATTACTTTATTCAGTAGAGCTGTAAGACTGAACACAGTACACAGGTCTGTAGTTATGGGGGGTAATTACTTTATTCAGTAGAGCTGTAAGACTGAACACAGTACACAGGTCTGTAGTTATGGGGGGTAATTACTTTATTCTGTAGAGCACACTGTAAGACTGAACACAGTACACAGGTCTGTAGTTATGAAGGAACCTGTTGTCTCTTGTGCCTTACACTACAGGAGGCTACTGTCAAAAATGACACATTGATAACAATTAGCCACCAGCTGTCTGCATAGACTGTGTCACGTAACAGGTTCATGGCCAAACTACATGATCAATTAAACACTGAAAAACTCTCAAGTATGCATATTTATTTGTATCCCCCACAAAAAATTCGGTATTTAAATGTGACTTAAAAAAACACTTTTTGAAGGTGATTCTTTGAGTGTTTTCGTTGCCTACAAGTTGCTGGTCAGCTAATATGTTTATGTTATAGAAAGATATGTTATATCTTTGTTTAGACCTACTCTTGTCTATTGTTGCCGGTGACCTTTGACCTTGATTCAAATGGTGAAATTAAGCTTCTAACCACTTCCCCAGGCTGTGCCTTCCTGACATACTGCGCACGAGAGTCTGCCCTAAAGGCCCAGAATGCACTGCACGAGCAAAAGACACTACCCGGGGTGAGTTCTCTCTCTCTCTCTCTCTGAGTCACTGGTGACGTTCAAACAGCACATGTTGGCTGAGTGCCAAACGACCCCATAATATCCCCCTAAAACCTCATTGGCTCCCTTTACTAGTAGTGCGTTACTTAAGAAGTCTGAGCCTTTGAGGACCTGGGCACATTCATGAGCTTATAAGAAGTGGCATTCTACGTCACTGCGTACACACACACACACACACACACACACACACACACACACACACACACACACACAGCAGGGGGCCACAGAGCAACTTACCCACTCTGACATGAATTCCACTTCACTTTGACTTGATGTGCCCACGAGGAAGGTCAAAGATGTGTGACGCATCCAGCCAGCGAGCGCCTCTCGTTGCTCCGCCACGGTGTCTTGGCTCACGGAGTCACAACCAAGGGTCCCGCTGGCGAGCGGCTTCGCGCTCTCTTGTCGCGCACGTCCAAATCAAAATTGGAGCAGCTTGATTAGCCCCGACCAGGCAGCAGGTGTGCTGCCAAGTGACATTTACGGAGCAGAGTCTGACATGACAGGCATTCTCTCTCAGCAGGCGTTACAGAAACTAGCGCCGCGTTCCAAATGCCATTCCACTTGTACTTTGGGCTATTTTTGTTCCGGGCCTGTAGAGTTTGGGTCAAAAGTAGTCCTCCTAGTGTAGGGAGTAAGGCGGAAGTCTCTGGAACACTGCTAAGTAGGGTTTTATGACGAGTCTGGTTTCCCTTTACAGTTAGTGTCGTCTTTCTCCTTTTATTAGCTTGGGGTTTTGCCTCACGCTCGTTTTTTATTACTCCTCTGCCCTTTTGTATGTCAACATTTCTGAATCATTATTTCAATATTTTCATATGGATTGTAGGAAACGTTTATGGTTTATTTGAATGACGGCGGACAGAGTGTTTGCGCTGATTGAGCGGTGGGTCGAGTCGAGAACCCCGTGCTCCTGGAACACATCAGAAGCTCCGGCTTAGACAACTGGTTCCCAGGAGGCATCTCAGCGTTCCTCACTTTCGGGTGGTTTCAGATCAAAACAATATTTATTCGTCATATTCCTCGGACCCAGCGTAGTGTGCTCGGCACAATAAAACAGTAAGGGAGCAGGGTTCTGGCGACTCAGCGGGGGGTCTCATTCAGGGTTGGCACCAGAAGCAATATAAATCCTATTATTACCATGACAGTAGTCTGACCTCCTTGACCTCTCAAGGGGAGGCGGATCTGCAGGCAGGGTGCTCTCAGACCTCCGTGTCTAAACCCTTGTGCGACCCATTCATAAGCAACCCCCTCCCCACCCAACCCCCACTATGATGAAAACCACCTTTTCGGGCAGGCACTGACAACCCCCCTCCCACCAGACAAGTGCTACCCCCCTCACCCTGCCTGCTACCAGCTGTAGTGTAATTGTCATCTAATGGCACCTGCACTGACAGATAATAATTAACTCCGTTCTTGCCGCTTTGGGACGCCACAAAGAATAAGACAAAAACGGGAAAGTAATTGAGAGTCACGAACACGCCAGTTAGCTCCCGTACGCAGGACCCCTGGGGGATGTCGTTCTCAGCCTCTTCCTCGCTCTGCGGTCACGTGCACACCTGACACGCCACGGAGGCAGACGTGACTCGCTTCTGATTGTTCACACATAACGGGAGCATGAGCGGGTCGTGTCTGGAGAGAGACATGAGAAGGAAAGCGAGGGGTAGATGGGAGCAGATGGCCTGGCCTGAGTGGCACCTGGCCCTGTGTTTCATCTCAGGTGAGAGACAGTCCGTCTCCAAGCTCGTCGTCATGGAGGCAGAGGAAGAGTGACAAAACACATTCACACACCAGGAGAGAGGGATTAGAGACTCACAGAGGAAGACGCAGCGAGGCGAATGTGCGCGGGAACCCACTATCTCTCTTTTGCACTGCCTCCCTTTCTTTTCTCTCTCATTCTCTCTCCTTTTCTTGCTCACGTCTTTCTCCTCCTGTTGTTCTTTTGATCCACCTTTCTTTCTTTTTTTGTTCTCCCGTTCTTTCCGCACAAACACAAAAGTTAGAGACTGTAAAAGTGTGGTCCGATAAACACGCTGACACAAAATGGACTCAGATATTTTCCCCACCAGATAAGTTCTTATAAGCATATCCACTCCCCGCCATTCCTGTGTTTTCACTGATCTGGGTCCAGTGCACATTTCAGGTTTTTTACTTAATACTTAAGCAGTATTGCTTAACTGGACAGTTATTGTGCGTATGTGTGGAGATGTATGTATGTGTAGATGAATGTATGTATGTGTGTGTTTAGATTAATGTGTGTGTGTGTGTGTGTAGTGGGGGAGGGGCAGGTGCTCACGCTGACATGATTTGCTCCATGGGGGGTAGACGTGTGCGTATGCCCGGGCTGAGAGCATCCAGACATCTGAACGCGTCTCCTATTCTTTTTTTGTATATTTCTTTTCGATTTTCATAAAGAAAAATTATATTCCGTCTTTTGTTGCAGCGTCTGACTAAGCGTGACGTTTGTAAGCTGATATGACACAGTAGTCTGAAAACCAAATTGTTGTTGAGCATGTACAAGCTGTGTGTCCATGTGTGTAAGCATGTACAAGCTGTGTATCCATGTGTGTAAGCATGTACAAGCTGTGTATCCATGTGTGTAAGCATGTACAAGCTGTGTATAAGCATGTACAAGCTGTGTATCCATGTGTGTAAGCATGTACAAGCTGTGTATCCATGTGTGTAAGCATGTACAAGCTGTGTGTCCATATGTGTAAGCATGTACAAGCTGTGTGTCCATGTGTGTAAGCATGTACAAGCTGTGTGTCCATGTGTGTAAGCATGTACAAGCTGTGTGTCCATGTGTGTAAGCATGTACAAGCTGTGTGTCCATGTGTGTAAGCATGTACAAGCTGTGTGTCCATGTGTGTAAGCATGGAAAACACATTTGGTAGTCTGATTGGGGATGATTAAAATAATGAGTGCATATCTAAGCGCACACATGTGCCTGGTTGATTTATTCAAGTTAAGTGCCCATGCGTGAATGTGTGTGTGTGTGTTTGCATTTGCATATTATTAAAGTCTTGTCCGTGTGTTCATGCCGACGGATGATACATAATAAGTGCAAACTCACCTCGCTGTCCAATGGCTCGTCATCATTTAGGGTGGGGGCGGGGCTGTGGTAGATCAGGTGATAGATTCAATTTATAAATTAGCGTGATGGGTGTGAATTTGAAAGAAATTGGACTGGTGAATTAAGGGGCGGGGGGGTGTAAGAAAATGAATGCAAGTTTGACTTAATGAGCATCGGGTGCTTGTGGCAGGGGGGCGTGGCGGTGGGGGGTGGGACAGGGGCGCACTGAGGCAGTATGTTTATCAGCTTAAATACAGACATCTGTTACTGAGAAGGGTGGTGTGTGTTTTCGGGGGTGGGGGTTCCAGAGAGTGAGAGTGTGATGATGGACTCTTATTGTGAAGCTCATCAGACCTCGTGAACTCGTTGGCGGGTCTACAGTTTAATCTTATGGACGTGCATCTATATAAATATATATATATAAACTTTGGTGGAATGAAATTATGTAGCCTTTTATAAACTAGGCCGCAGCTTTATCATAAAAGGCGTTCAGCTACCACAAATGGGTTCTCGACCGTGGGCCGTGGATCGTCATAACGTGTGATAGACTGACGTTTAACAGTTCCATTCCAGGAAATGTTTTACTATGAATAATCAGTTCCATTCTGTACCTAGCTCTATCATATTTAGTTTTAGAGATAATCTGTGTATCTTCTGACAAAGAAAATCTGCCTCAAGAGAGAGTACGAAATATTTAGGAAACGTATTTTCTTACCATCGTTTATGACACTGAAGAAATAATATTGCATAGTCATTCTACAATACCTATATCTCAAATAGGTATTTGACGCCTTAGCAAAACATGACTTAGTACTTGGTGGCAAAACCCTTGTTGTCAATCACAGAGGTCAGACGTTTCTTGTATTTAGCCACCAGGTTCACACACATCTCAGGAGAGATCATTGCAGATCCTCTCCAAGTTATTAAGGACTCAAGCTGACATTTGACAACCTTCACCTGCGTTGTTCTGGATTTCTGTTGTTCTTGTTCCTCATTGTTCAAATAAACCAGTAAAATTCTCGACTGATCATGTCTTTGTCAAACGTTCAAAACCAGCAGGGGATCAAATAATTTCTTCCTTCGCTGTATCCCCATGACCCCGCCCTAAGAATTGGGCGAACGGGAGTCACACTGAAGGGGCGACAGCCAGGTGAATCGATTTCCCGTTATTGACTGGCTTTAAAGTAGCGTGACAGGATGTCTCTTTGAGTTGGATTGATTTACAGACTGTCGTAATGTGGGTGAAAACCGACTCGTCGAGGAGAATATTTCTAGTTGTGTGTGTGTGTGTGTGTGTGTGTGTGTGTGGGAAATATCTTGTCTCTGAGTGTTTGGGCATGTCTGCGTGTGTGGGCATGTGCCTCTGTTTCGGCACCTGGGTTCTTTTTGTTTATCTATTTGAGTATTTATGTCAGTGGGTATTGTTTGCTTGTTTGTATTTTTGAGGAGACATATAGCCTCTATTTCCAGTGTGTTTTCTGTGCTCTAAGGATCTGTGTGTGTGTGTGTGTGTCATGTAAAGAGAGAGATGTGAGAGTGAAGAGGGGGATGGGGGATGATTATGGTGGCAGGTCTCGTTGCCAGGAGACGGTGGGGACAGGGGATGCTAGGTTGCTAGGTAACCGGCACGATGCAATGACCAGGGCTGTGTGACGGAGCGGAGGGAGGTGAACGGGAAAATTGTCTTTGTGTGGTTCCACCCTCTGTTCCCTACCTCCTGTAAACACTTTGGAAAAAGATAGAGATGGTTTGCTGCTGATATATTTTACGGCTGAGAGTGGCTTCTTTGGCAGGTAGTCAGAATTAATTTCAATTGGAGAGGGAATTTGGGGAAAGAAATGTATCACTCTCTTCTGCAGCCTGTTATGGGCGTAATGATACAGGAAGTGAAGTGGGAGTAGATCAGGGCTGTTCTCAGATTTGGACTAAAGGAGAGAGCTTGTCATATTTGCCATTAACAGCTTTACAGACCCTTTTACATTTCAACTTGTATTCTGCTCAATGCGTGTGTGTGTGTGTGTCTGTGCGTGTGTGTGTGTGTGTGTGTGTGTGTGCGTGCGTGCGTGCGTGCGCATTGAGGGCGTGAGTTCAGATGTGGGGGAGGGGACTCAGTCTTTCTGTGATTTGATTGGATAATCTATGGATTTAATATCTCATAATCCTAGCTAAATCCCCTTTGGCATTACAGAGGGAAAGATTAACCACGTGTGTGTAAGTGTGCTCATGTCACTGTGAGCGTGTGTGTGTGAGCCTGCCAGAACAGAACACATCTGTGTGTACAGGCTCATTGCTTATGTGGACATTCGTGTTTGTGCCGCTGTATTCACTCAGCTATGGTCAGAATGTCTCAGTAGATCTGTCCTTTTATGAAGACAAATTAAAAATGCAAAAAATGGGTCACAGATAGGACCTGATGTTTTTTCACTTTGCCTGTGCATTTTTATTTGTGGCTTGTTTTTCTGCTGTTGCTTTTGCAGAGGGGATTTTGAAGAAAGATAAACATTAAAGTGACAGCTCGTACAGCGGCATGGTATTGCTCCGTATATGTTCCAATGAGGCAACAGTGAAATGCAACAGGCGTCTTTTCTCTTCCTTTTGTTTCTCCAATTCCTGGTTTTCCCCCAAGCGTCCTTTCTCACTCACGACATCCAATGACATCCCTTCGTCTTTCGTCTTTCATCCCTCCCCCCCGTTTGTTTTCCCCTCCCATCATCATCATCATCCCTTTTTCCGTTTCTCCTACGCACGTCGTCCGGGGCAACCTTGTTTACCTGCTGTGGTCTCGTCGCGAGGTTGTCATGGTGACCGCCTCGTGAGGCAGAGACGTCGTAAGAGGAGCAGGGCCGGTTGCCGTGACAATCTCAAGTACTATTGCCTTGATGGCCCGATGGATATTTTCGTTCCAGTCCCCTGTACCATCTGCTCCGCATCACCTTATCAGCATCACGGTAACCGTGGCAACGCTCAGGTCATAGTAGATGGCCCCACCCAGAGTATACTGGGCAAACATGTGGGACATAGTTTGAGGTTTTATTTATGTAGTGTAATATCCTGAAATGATGTTGTACAAACATATGGATCAAACAAGTGGGTGGTCAAGGTGATGTGCTGCAGTTTATGTCCAAGGGCGGAACAATAGGATTAGGGTTTGGTTCTGTAAACTGATGCAAATTAACACTGCAAATGTATTTAGGGGTTGATTTTCCCCAAGGTGACTTTGACGGGTGTTTGAGGCGTGGAGACAAAGCGCCTCTCCAGCAGAACAAAATGTGCCTCACATTTATGGGACCCGGGGAACATTTCCTATGTTGCCTGAATACACACACACACATACACACACACACATACATACACACACACACACGCACATACACACACACACACACATCCACTCACACACAATCATTTAAATTATGGTTTGGATCAATGAAACACTCTCCATTAGAAAACGTCCGGCCTGCCGGTGACAGTGTTTGGGCAGGTAGTGACGCCGGACTGCTGACTGATCACCGATCAATCAACCACAAGGGAATCAGTGACTGGCTCAAATGTCACAGCTCCATAATTAAGACCTTCATTAAGCCCTGCTTTAACACACTGTTGCTCTAGTCTAGCTCAACCAACCTGGAGATATTTACACCCTTTATCACCTCTGCAGATTCAAAACAGCAAGCAGGTTTATTTATAATATAGCACAATTCATAGAAGCAATTCAATGTGTTCTACAAAGGACAAAAGAAGAAACAATAAAATACATGCATTTTATATCCACAGCAACCTGTTTACTGGCTGGTGTTATGTGTACATTACAGGTTTTCATTTATGGCATGTGTTAGAATAAAAACTTCAAATGGGCAATTCGATGAGGAATATAAAGAATATGAACAAATGAAAATAAAATAAAAGACTAGTGTGGTAAAGTTTAAGCGCTCAGTCATACTCTTGTTGAAATGTATTTTTTTATATTTATATTGTTTAATAAAAATGTATACATTTGGGGCACGTCTAAGATCTTCTGGTAATTTATTCCAGTTGCGTGCAGCGTAACGGCTGAATGCAGCTTCACCATGTTAAGTTTTGACTCTGGGCTCCACTAGCTGTCCTGAGTTCCATGATCTAAGAGCCCTGCTTGGTTTATAATCTTCAAACATATTAGAAATGTATTTAGGGCCCTGACCATTCAGAGATTTATAGACTACTAGCAAAACTTTAAAATCTATTGGAAGCCAGTGCAAAGATTTAAGAACCGGAGTGATGTGTTCTGTTCTCGTGGTCTTGGTTAACATTCTAGCAGCAGCATTCTGAATGAGCTGCAGCTGTTTTACAGTGTTTTTAGGGGAATCCAGTTAAGAGCCCATTACAGCAGTCTATTGTAGTGGCGATACAGAGTCAAATAGACCTGTGGAGTGGCTACTACATCGTTGTGTCAATGGTCCATGCTTGTAGTAAAGTGACAAGTCAAATGGGTTATGAGATGGCAAAGGTTGCCTGTGCCAAGATGTCACTGTGCCACGGTCGCCTTCTCCTTCCTAAGCCCTCAGCTTCTGCGTCTCGTCTCTTGTTTTTAAACTTCCATCCATTTCTCTCCAGCCCCTCCCCCCACCCCATCTCTCCCTTGTTGCCATTGTAATCCTGCGTGCTTCGGTAATCCAGATTAGCCGGCGAGGCTTCTTAATCTTATCACTTGCCCAATCCCGCGTGGGTGTGTGCTTTTCCTGGGTTTCGCCCGACCGGGGGAGATGGAGGGGGAGATGGAGGGGGAGATGGAGGGGGAGATGGAGGGAAGGATTAGATCAGGCCGTTTCCGAGAGAGAAAAGCTTGGCAAGAAAAGAGAACGAGTTATCGTGGAGTCGGCGTGGAGTCACAGTGTACGTAGGGCTTTATCAGAAGTGGGAACTGAGAGAGTGGCCAGCTCCCATTCTAGCACTGACCTGTGTTCTACATGGACTATATATTTACATATGCATGTGTGTGCAAAGTGGATATTACAAAAAAACAAGCATTTAATTTGCATAATTATAATGATGTGCCTTGGGAAAAGCACAACCTACTTACTGACCATGTAATTGGGTCTTTCTATTTCAGATGAACCGGCCCATTCAAGTAAAGCCGGCCGACAGCGAGGGCAGAGGTGGTAAGAGATGGCTACGGCATAACCACACCTGTTCACACAACACCTGAGGACTGGTGCACCTGCCCAAAGCACTGACGTATATCATAATGACACAGGGCTCTAAACTAACTGCAATGTTTCTCCACTAAACACTGAAACGGCCACATTGGCTTCAGTCTATATTACATTTAACCAAATCCCTGGTTCACTGCTTTTTGAGCCACTTCCAGAGACATGTAGAAATAATAGCATCCCTGTCATATGTCCTCTGAAGCCAAACCGAATATTCACGTAGCTGCGTTTTTGCCTTCCTGACTATAGGAAGTAAAACATAATGATTTCACCTGCTGTTTCTGGACGTCTATAAGATTAAGACAACCTGCTAACAGGATAAGGCGCATTTCAGTCACGGCCAAATCTGGCTTTTTATTCAGCAGGTTTTCTGCCCTCTAGTGGGCTTATTGAAGTATAGCAGGATAGCAAGGTACTCACAGACATCTGTAATACAACGTACAAATAAACTCATACAAATTAGACTGCACATTGATACAAACAGGAGCAATTACGCCTTCTAAACTTGGCTGTCCAATCTATAATTTCAGTTAAAAAATCTGACTAGAAAATGGAAGCTTTTATGCTTTTATGTCTTTGGGTGCACCTGCATTTTACACACACACACACACACACACACACACACACACACACAGACACACAGACACACAGACACACAGACACACACACACACACACACACACACACACACACGTTATGTTAAGAGACCATTACACTGATAAATTGTGTTCATACAGAAAAGAAAAGATGTTAATTGTACGCGTGTTGTATGATAATAACGTTGACCTTCTCTTCTTGCTTCTGTTTGATCCCATTCCATTTTAACCCATGCCCTTTTCCTCTACTTCTTTTGCCCCAAACCAACCGATCTCTCCTCTCATCCCATTATCCCGTATCAATTCTTCACTTTCACTTTCTATCCTCCCTGTTCTGCGTTCCTGTTTTGGTCCCTCGTCTCACCTTCCCCTTAGAAGACAGGAAGCTGTTCGTGGGCATGCTGGGGAAGCAGCAGCTGGATGCCGACGTGAGGAAGATGTTCGAGGCGTTTGGGAGTATTGAAGAATGCACGGTGCTCCGCGGTCCTGACGGCACGAGCAAAGGTCAGCCTACGTTCTTACCGAATGCTACAAACCCCCGGCGTACATCGACACAAAGGCACTTACGTTACTATTAGGGTCAATTGCCACGGGATCTTAGCTTGTGACACGGCAAATGCTTGGTTCTCTGTGTTGTGAGAAGCATGACTAATGATACGGCGTGTTTTATAGGTCGTAGTTAATGACGCGAAACACCGTTTATGGGTTAGGATTGATGAAGCAATGAATGCTTTGTGGACCGCGGTTAATGGCTCAGCCATAACGGATGATTGGTTGAATGTGAGATGCATTTGTAGGCCAACAGCCTGTGATATGTTACATATATATATATATATATATATATATGTTACATGCCAGGGATTTGACCATTTGTCATGTTCTGTAGGTTGTGCCTTTGTGAAGTACCAGAACAACACAGAAGCTCAAGCTGCCATTACCACTCTGCATGGGAGCCGAACTCTACCGGTTGGTTGTTTAAGCATACACTCCTGTGTGTGTCTGTGTGTCTTATTGTAGGTAGCGTTTGAGATGTTATTGTCACTCATGTGGAAACACTCACGTTCTGCTGCGATTAACAGCTGTGTAGAACACGGTGGAACCACGGTGCTTGTCCTGTTCTACGTCGTTTGTTTACGGTCAGGTGTTCGTTGTTATGGCGGGGTAGCTGTAATACCCATGTCTGCCTGCAGGGGGCGTCCTCCAGTCTGGTGGTGAAGTTTGCCGACTCTGAGAAGGAGCGAGGGATCAGGCGTATGCAGCAGGTGGCGTCCCAGCTGGGGGTCATCAGTCCCATGACCTTACACCTCGGAGCATACAATGCGTACACTCAGGCCGTGAGTACCCCTGCATACCATAAACGGGGGCGAAAAATAACTGTAAAATCTCAATGTTAGCATCTTTTTTATGATGATTCCTGCATCCTGGTCGTGTCGCGTCCTTTAGGAGGCTGATATGAGATGCATCCTGGTCGCCAGGGAGATCTAATGGTCTCTCTCTCTCTTCCTCCCTCTCAGCTGATCTAATTGCCTCTCTCTCTTCTTCTCTCTCAGCTGATCTAATGGTCTCTCTCTCTTCCTCTCTCTCAGCTGATCTAATGGTCTCTCACTCTTCCTCTCTCTCAGCTGATCTAATGGTCTCTCTCTCTTCCTCCCTTTCAGCTGATCTAATGGTCTCTCTCTCTCTCTCTCTCTTCCTCTCTCTCAGCTGATCTAATGGTCTCTCTCTCTCTTCCTCTCTCTCAGCTGATCTAATGGTCTCTCTCTCTCTTCCTCTCTCTCAGCTGATCTAATGGTCTCTCTCTCTCTTCCTCCCTCTCAGCTGATCTAATGGTCTCTCTCTCTCTTCCTCCCTTTCAGCTGATCTAATGGTCTCTCTCTCTCTTCCTCCCTTTCAGCTGATCTAATGGTCTCTCTCTCTCTTCCCCCCTTCTCAGCTGATCTAATGGTCTCTCTCTCTTCCTCCCTCTCAGCTGATCTAATGGTCTCTCTCTCTCTTCCTCCCTCTCAGCTGATCTAATGGTCTCTCTCTCTTCCTCCCTCTCAGCTGATCTAATGGCCTCTCTCTTCCTCCCTCTCAGCTGGTGCAGCAACAGGCTCTGGTGGCCCAGTCGACGTACTTGTCTCCTGTATCCACCATCACAATGCAGCAGCTGGCTGCCCTCAACCCCAGCAGCCTTATAGCCACACCCATCGCCTCCCTCACCCCCTCCTCAGGTACACTCCTCCCTCACCCCCACTCCTCCCTCACCCCCTCCTCAGATACACTCCTCCCTCACCCCCACTCCTCCCTCACCCCCTCTTCAGGTACACACCTCCCTCACCCCCACTCCTCCCTCACCCCCTCCTCAGGTACACTCCTCCCTCACCCCCACTCCTCCCTCACCCCCTCCTCAGGTAAACTTCTCCCTCACCCCCTCCTCACCCCCACTCCTCCCTCACCCCCTCTTCAGGTACACACCTCCCTCACCCCCACTCCTCCCTCACCCCCTCCTCAGATACACTCCTCCCTCACCCCACTCCTCCCTCACCCCCTCCTCAGGTACACTCCTCCCTCACCCCCACCCCCCCTCACCCCCTCCTCAGGTACACTCCTCCCTCACCCCCTCCTCAGGTACACTCCTCCCTCACCCCCACTCCTCCCTCACCCCCTCCTCAGATACACTCCTCCCTCACCCCCTCCTCAGATACACTCCTCTCTCACCCCCACTCCTCCCTCACCCCCACTCCTCCCTCACCCCCACTCCTCCCTCACCCCCTCCTCAGGTACACTCCTCCCTCACCCCCACTCCTCCCTCACCCCCACTCCTCCCTCACCCCCACTCCTCCCTCACCCCCTCTTCAGGTACACTCCTCCCTCACCCCCACTCCTCCCTCACCCCCTCCTCAGGTACACTCCTCCTTCGCTCCCACTTCTCTCTCACCCCCTCCTCAGGTACAGCTTCCAGTCCCCCCACACCCTTTATGTCCATATGGTTCTAGGCTCTTTATCCCTGTATTTATTCTTTTAGTCTTTGCATGATGTGACTTCCATGTTATGGGGATTATATAATAATGCCTGTCTGTTGTATGGTCCTTCTGTTCAGGTACCAGCACTCCGCCCAACATGGCCGCCACCCCAGTACCCGCTCTGCCTCCACCCTTAAGCTATCCTCAAGTGCCAGCCCCGCCCAATGGACAATCGGCATCTGAAGCCCTGTACACTAATGGAGCTCATTCGTACCAAGGTAGCTCACCCAGTCTGGTTGAAGTTACGCCGGGGAAATAACCATCTGATACGGGATTAGGATTCCGTTAAATGTGCTAAGAACGTTTTCTTCCGTTGTACCCGTAACAGCGTGTTCACGTAGCATTCGATGCGACATTCTGTTACTTTCCTCTCTCTCCGCTTCACCCTTTCAGCTCAGAGTCCAGTTTTGGATCCTATACATCAAGCGTACGCAGGAATGGCGCACTACACAGGTGGGACGGTAGTGAGCCCGTTTGAATCCTTAAAATTTCCCGGCGGGAATTTTAGGTTTGAAATGCCCTCACAGCAGTCCCTAATGTTTACCTATGCAAACACGCCCACAGCCGCCTACCCTGCAGCCTATGGGATGGTAGGACAGCCATTCCCACACCAACACACAATGGTTGCCCAGCAACATCAGCAACCACAGCAACTTCAGCAACGGGAAGGTGATTGCAGCCTCTCTTAAAATCGTTGCCCCGGAAACGTTCACCTCGAGTGGAACCTCCTCCTGATAATCTGTGATGGCCGGACGTTTACCTGTCTCTCCTTTCTCCTCCTTCTCTCCATCCCAGGACCTGAGGGGTGTAACATATTTATCTATCACCTCCCCCAGGAGTTCACTGACTCCGAGATGCTGCAAATGTTTATTCCCTTCGGCAACGTAATCTCTGCCAAGGTCTTTGTCGACCGCGCCACCAATCAGAGCAAGTGTTTCGGTGAGTGACTGTCTCAATGGCGGATCCAAACCTGATTGCATTTCCCATAGTGCACTTCATCTGCAATGCTGGCCCAAGCAGAGCTAGGAAGGGTTGCCGACTCGGGTTCTGCTGCATTTCCTACTCTCAGAGGATTATCTGTAACTGTAGATGTGTGTTTGCTACAGGTTTCGTGAGCTTTGACAACCCCTCCAGTGCTCAGACAGCCATTCAGGCCATGAACGGGTTCCAGATTGGCATGAAGAGACTCAAGGTGCAACTGAAGCGGCCCAAGGATGCCAACCGGCCCTATTAGATGAGGTAAGAGGGGTTGGCGAGGGGCAAGCTGAAGGGGCAGTGGGGTTGACAGACAGTCGAAAGGTGGGTTGGGGGATAAAAGGAGATTAAATGTTTTGATATTGTAAAAGCGCAGTCTTACGAAGATGACTAACCAACTGGGAAACTAAAACCAGATCCACACGAGTGAAGTGACAGTCTTCTAAACGAGTAATGGTTTGGACTAGGTACTTGGTTTGTTGAAATTTGGCCATAACATTGCTGTGAAAAGTAGTTTAAAATCGTGTTATTTAGTCATTTCTAAGTAGATTTTAAACAATCCAGCCAAATGTGTTAATTACAAGTGAAGACCAGAACTATAATACATCATTAATATTTTTTTTACTTTTTATTTATTGTTTTTGTGCTGTGTCATTTTCCTGAAAAAAACATCATGCCACATGCAAGACTGCCCTGTCCATACATATATCGTGGAGACTGCGTCGCTATGGCTACGGTTGCCTAGCAACCGCTAAAAAACCCTTCCTCTCACAGCGTTGTAAGTTGTTAATTGGCCTGTGTTGGTTGCTGTGGCGATATTGCCTGTGATGGTTGCCATTAGCAATTTTATTTTTGGCCGTTGCCTTTATTCACCATGCTCAACTGCATGGCGAGTTGCTGTGGCGACCATGAATTGTGTTTTGGTGCGTTGTGAGTTTCCTCTTATTTTGTCCTGTTTTTATCCTTGCAAACACTGATCAATAACTGTCACTGTACTTCAGATTTTGTAAGCAATTGATTATCATGACACGCTATTATATATATTTTTTATATAAGTATTGAATTGCCCAGAGCAATAAACGTTAACCGTAAATCAAACAAATGTATCGAAATATTCCCTTGGTTGGATTTTATTTTTTGATTAGTTTCCTTTTTGTTGTTTGTCATGATTATCATTCTTACATATCCCCATGTTTAGTTGGTTGATGTTTTAGTTTCGCTGAGTGCGGGGTTTCTGTGAGGTTGTAATTGAATTCAACTGACTTTGTGCCTGAACTGTTTTTGGTATGATTGACTGTGAATATAAGTTTGTGTAGCCTTAAGGTCAGTGATGTAACAATGATGTGTGTGTGTGTTTATTTGTGTGTGTGTGTTTGTTTGTGTGTGTGTGTTTGTGTGCGTGCGGACCCATATAAAGTACCTGTGTATTTTAATATATAAAGTGACGTGTGTGTGTGGGTGTGTGTGTGTGGCATTGTCTGTGTATTTTAATATATAAAGTGACGTGTGTGTGTGTGTGTGGTATTGTCTGTGTATCAAGTGAGACACTTTAACCTTTCGTGTTTAGTTTTGGGTAAAACTGTTTGGTTCTCATCGTGACACGTCACACGTGCTGCTGAATAAGGAACAGCATTCCTCTGTAGGAATTCTGGGTAACTTGGAATGTCCAATAGTGGACGTTTAAAACAAATAATGTGGCCATGTCATGTTTAAACATGTTTAAAATGGTCCTCTGTTACCTCTGTGGAATAATTTTGAAAAAATATATTTTGAATCTCTTTTGACTCATTTGTTTTGGTCAATGAGTTGTAACATTTGACCAGAGTTTTAAGAAGAGATACAAAACATTACTGCCCAGAATTCTTATTGTGCATGTTTGGAATTTATTTGTGCCTGCCAAAATAAGACAAAAAAAAGATTGAAAAAATGCACATACATTACAGCGGTATGTTTGTCAGTATGAGTTGCATGGAAACCTAGTTTGGACGCTTGTTTAGTTACAAATGAGGGCATCCTCATGTGATATCTGTGTAACCAACGTGTTTGAAGATTTATCTCCGATTTGCAAGTGTGAACATATTCAATACATTCCTCTATGCTCGACTGAACCCTGTAAATATTTGTCATCCTTGTACTCATATTCTTCTTTCCTTTCTCTTTCTTGTCCTTTCTTCCTCATCCTCGTGCTTCCTCTCTGTCTCTCTTAGGGAAGACATACGAGGTCTGTGGAGAGACTACGTGCACTGTTCTCGCCTTTTGGTTGAGCTATGCCAACCGTATAGCACAGGAGCAACAACACTTAGCGACAAATACGATGATAAAAAAAATGTGCACATCTACTGGAAGTCTGCAAACAAGAAATCAAGACAATACGCTGGTGTGGGGTTGTTCGCAGTAAACGTACCAATCAGAAGCTGGATTTAGTCCCATATGTGTAAATACAGCACTCTCAGCTACACGGTCTACATAATAAAAGCATATCACTTATTCTACTGAACAGGGTTTCGCTGTATAGTGTGGTTTTGTCGTCCATAAAGTAATGTACGCGGATGGAAATACTATTCTGTATCATTACTATTGGTCAAATTGTTACGTAGATTTTGATTATTATTTAAAAGACGGAGAATAATTTAAAAGACGGAAGAAAAATCATTTATTGTCACTGTACATATTTTTGGTTTTAAATGGAGTCAAATGATAAACTATGTGTTAGTTAATAATACAACCAGTACTATTGGTATTGGTACTGGTATTGCTACTGGTATTGCTACTGGTATTGGTACTGGTAGTGGTATTGGTACTGGTAGTGGTATTGGTATTGCTACTGGTATTGGTACTGGTATTGCTACTGGTAGTGGTATTGCTACTGGTAGTGGTATTGCTACTGGTATTGGTATTGCTGCTGGTATTGGTACTGGTATTGGTATTGGTACTGGTAGTGGTAGTGGTATTGCTACTGGTAGTGGTATTGCTACTGGTATTGCTACTGGTATTGGTAGTGCTACTGGTATTGCTACTGGTATTGCTACTGGTATTGGTATTGCTACTGGTATTGGTATTGCTACTGGTATTGGTATTGGTATTGCTACTGGTATTGGTACTGGTATTGCTACTGGCATTGGTATTGCTACTGGTATTGGTATTGCTACTGGTATTGGTATTGCTACTGGTATTGCTACTGGTATTGGTACTGGTATTGGTACTGGTATTGGTATTGCTACTGGTATTGGTACTGGCATTGGGGTGGGTGAGAGGGGGGTTTGGGTGGAAGTTTTGTATCTTAATTTTTTACTTTTAATTTATTTGTAAATCGATTGAAGAAAGGGAGATATGGCAATTTTTGATTTTAGAAAATAAATGATTCTAGTCTGCAAGACTCGGGATTCCCTTATTGTAGAATTTTGAATTACATAAATGTAATTATCAAAAATAATTATAATTGTTTCCTAATTTATTCTCTACTGTTGCTGTTTTAAAACATGTCTTTAAGAAAAAAATAAAGTAAAATTTCAAAATGATCTTTGCGTGCACGTTTGTTGGTGTGTGTAATAAAAAATTATATGGGAAAAATGGGCAAATCGAAACCAAACCAGGGGAGGGTACAGCTTCTTGGAGCAGTCGGCCGGTGGAATTGGGGTGGAAGTAAATATATATTCTGTGGTGGCAAGTTAGCCAGGTGATTTTTGGTGTTTTTCTCATAACTACTAAGGATAATTACCGTAAATAAATATAAGAATGCTCATAAAGGATAGAAACAATGTAAGACCCAGATGATGATTTTTTTTATAAAAGCATGACTGAGGCTGTAAAACACACAAAGAGCGTCAGACTTTTACATTTCATGCATATTTCCTCCTTAGAATCAACATAACTTACACTGGGGGACAACAGTGAAACAGAAACAGGCAGTGAGCACTTTCTAAATGCAGTGAAATATAACTGATTGAAATGTCACAACCCGGCTTATAGGCAGTGACAAGCAAGGGAGTCCACACGTTACTTTCAAAGGAATAACAAAGGTTATTGGTTACCCACAACAAATGTATCCTTTCAACAAAGAGTTTGCTGGTAAAGTGTGATAGTAGGCGTGTGAGGAGTGTAATGGGAGTGCAGGAGTGAGTGTAAAATGTGTAAATGTTGGTAGGTGTAACTACAAAACGAGAGTTCTCAGCCACATGCTCAACAAAATGGTGCCTGTGGAGAAAAGGAAGGCCTGTGGGGCTGAGCACCAGGAACATTTAACCCCTGGCTGGCTCCACCCACAGGTGCATCCAGTCAAACAAACGACCCCCTCAGCTCCACCTGTCTCCAATCTGCAAATCAGAACAGAAACACAGAGAAGGAGAAAGGGAGAGCGAGGGGGACGTAACATTCCCCCCCATAAAAACGGGATCCAACAAAGGACCCGAGAACAAACAGATATCCCCACAAAACCGTAACTAATGTCAATGTTCAAAACCTGTACAGGCCAAAAGATGCCCAACTCGTGCTCTTGGTACGGTCCCCACCCGTTCGCCTGAATCCCTCCAACCTCAGCAACCATGGTACCTGGAAGCACAATTTAAGAGAAAAGAAGGAAGACAGAGCGACAGGAAGACAGAAGCCAGAACAACAAGGACAAAGTAACCACTGTACAGATAACAAATCAAAACCATGGCAACCAAAGACGAACTACATTGGTGCACGGGAAAGGGCATCCGCAACCACCTTAAGTTATGCCTTTAACGTGTTGTACATCCAGGTAGAATGCCTGTAGGAACAAACACCAGCGCATAATCCTGCGATTGTCAGA
>CM055743.1:18974802-19023719 GCA_029465975.1 Dallia pectoralis
GATTCCTCCTTTAATGATGATGGAACAGAAGACGTCTGTACAAATAAACAAAATACAAAAAGCTGTAACATGCAGTCTCTCCCACACGGCACACAGACTTCCAGCTCCTCCCCTCAGCTAGACTGGCGCAAACTGACCACATATACACAACTGATAAAACCTAAATAAAAATGTGAAAAGAACTAAATAAATTAAGAGAATTATAATGAACATTATACACATACCTGTACAAATAAACAAAATACAAAAAGCTGTAACATGCAGTCTCTCCCACACGGCACACAGACTTCCAGCTCCTGATGGCAGATACACATACAGAAACCCTGTAATCTAGCACGTGGGAACCAATCAATTATAAAACTTGCAAAAAGTTAGTTGCAATGTTTATAATTGATCGACGCATTACTGCATGTTCAACCCTAACATTTATACATACATAAAACAAGGTTTTCAACAACCAAAAACTGAAATAAATGTTTAAAACTGATGCACAAAATAATACATTACCTCCCCTCAGCTAGACTGGCGCAAACTGAGAGGAGCACATAAATGACGACACAAACATGCGCTCTCTTAAAGTGACAGTACAGGTATACATATACACAATGAAACACATCTCAAACATATAAAAAACTATATTTATCTGGATTTGGTGATATTTCAACCATACAAATAAACATACAATTTCAACCTGGTTACATATTCATCTGCCAAAACAGCAGCTTCAGATGCAGTATGTACCTTACGCTCATTAATGTAAGTAGCAAGACGATCAGGGACAGATTCTTTAAACTGTTCAAGAACAACCAGGTGGCACAAATCTTCAAAAGTGGTGACGGCTGATGCAGTACACCAACGATTGAATTGAGTTAACAAGTCACGGGAGAACTCCACATGGGTCTGTTTGTCACCTCTCTTCAATGTCCTGAAGCGCTGCCGATACGCTTCAGGGACCAATTCATACGCTTGCAAAACTGCAGTTTTAACCTTTACATAATCATTGCTATCGGTAGCACTAAGAGAGAAATAAGCCTCTTGAGCTTTACCAGTCAACACACATTGAAGCATCAAAGTGCGGTCTACATCAGGCCAAGCCCGAGAATCTGCCACACGTTCAAATAACGTAAAAAATAGATCAGGATCTTTTTCTGTAAATTTAGGCAACACTCGAAGATTACCAGCAACATCAAAACGCAGAGGATGACCAAGAGAAGAGCGTCCCAGCGAGAGCTTGGATAGTCATCCTCAAAAGAAAAATCACCAGAAAGCTTGCCTTCTCTGACAAGTTCTAACCGCTGATGCTGTAACCGCAGTTTGGCGTGTTCAGTATCCTGCCTTAACCTCTCTAAATCAAGTTCTTGTTGCCGCTTCAATCCCTCTAAATCAAGTTTCAACTTGTCACGATCCATTTGCAACACCAACAACTCCCTCTGTTGCTCAAATGTCAACCCAACACTAGACACAACAGGCGGTACCGCAACTACAGGACTGGGGTCCCTTAACCCTGCCTTCAAAATACCAGCCGAAAGCAAATTGCCGGACAAAATAGATCTCACAGTATCCTTGAGACGTTTATCACTAATCTCAACATGTTAATACTCACCCAACTTCAAAAGCTGTTCCTTTGTAAATTGCAAAAGCAATTCCTCCGAAGGAGCCTTAACAAAATCGTCTATAGACACCATTACGCTACTTTTAATCAAACAACTAGTAGCCCAAGCTTTGAACTGCCCTGTTGAGCACCTTGACTACAGCACAAGTTACAGTTGACCCAACAGTGTACAAGCCAATGTGTATATACTTGAGTTTCCCCAAATCCTAATGCTAAACTTCACCCTAGTCTTCAGTGGCTTTGCGGTGGGTATTGATGCACTTAAGCCCGCTGGCACAAAGGAGGAACCAGCACGCTGGTGACCACCCCGAACCACGGATGTGCTCCCGAGGCAACTGCTCTGCCCGCTATCACCACACAAAAATAACAAACACACACAACCTGTCCACAGTGGGAACAAGCCGCTATACCTAACAGGGGAAAATCAAGTTATACCCTCAAAATACACTGGAAAGACAACTCACCTCCATAGTCAGATGACCCAACAAGGAACAGAACACTGTCTCCAGCCAGTACAGGAAGAGACTTCACAAACCTCTCTCCACCAATGCACAAAACCAAACTTGCTATACATAAACAAGTAACCAAACAAACACCGTAAAATGTATTTGTTCTAAACTACCAAAGAGTAAGGTGTAACTCCCAATACACAACAGTGCATACAAATGGCCAAATAGCCATACAGACCTCTGGAACAATACCAGAACTAACATACAAATGGCCAAATAGCCATACAGACCTCTGGAACAATACCAGAACTAACATACAAATGGCCAAATAGCCATACAGACCTCTGGAACAATACCAGAACTAAAGAAACAAGCCAGGGAAAAATATCCCGGACGACCCCCCATTTGTCACAACCCGGCTCATAGGCAGTGACAAGCAAGGGAGTCCACACGTTACTTTCAAAGGAATAACAAAGGTTTATTGGTTACCCACAACAAATGTATCCGTTCAACAAAGAATTTGCTGGTGAAGTGTGATAGTAGGCGTATGAGGAGTGTAATGGAAGTGCAGGAGTGAGTGTTAAATGTGTAAGTGTTGGTAGGTGTAACTACAAAACGAGAGTTCTCAGCCACATGCTCAACAAAATGGTGCCTGTAGAGAAAAAAAACAAAGGCGTGGGGCTGAGCACCAGGAACATTTAACCCCTGGCTGGCTCCACCCACAGGTGCATCCAGTCAAACAAACGACCCCCTCAGCTCCACCTGTCTCCAATCTGCAAATTAGAACAGAAACACAGAGAAGGAGAAAGGGAGAGCGAGGGGGACGTAACACTTTCAGACTCAGATATTATGGAGTGAACTGCTGGCGTTTGCTGCCCTCTACAGGGCATAGAGAGTAGTAGAGCACCATCGTTCAAAAATAATATAATAATTTATGTTGTGGACAGATTAAATGGTAAGATTATGAAAATGCCCCTAGTTGGAACTGTGTGATTACGAGCAAAAGTTTTGGTTCTTGGGTAGAAGGTTTTGTCAGTAATTATTGGGAACATTTTGGACTAGATCATGTTCCCACTCTTGTAGCCAGATCTTGTATGTTCTCCATCGTTGTTCTCATGCATGATCCATGTTCTTTTCAGCCACAGATTTTGGACAGATGGCCTCACATTCTCCTAAAGAATTACCAGGTACAATACAGAATGAATATTTCACTCAATGATGGCAGGTTCACTAGGTCCTGAGGCAGCAAGGATTATTTCTTTCTGATCTGCCTTGTAGGCCACATTCAGTCAGTCTCTTTCTAAACGTGGACCCTGTCTGTGTCTGACTTTAATACTTATTGTGAATAGAGAGGTTTGTACGTCCCTGGATCTTACCCTGGGGTACATTCTGGTTTGATCATAAATTGCTGAGAAGTCATTTCCTATGAATTTTTGCCAGAGGTCATTCATTCTCTTCCTTTATAAAATTCTGTACTTTAAATTGCTTGGAAATGGCTTCCAGACACGTGGGCAGAAATAAGCTTTCTACTAGAGGCCCTTCAATGAGCTTTGCATCTTTCCATGATGTGTAACACATCTGTATGTTTAGGTCCATGAGGAAATTGTATTTTATGTTTATTTTAAATGAATCAATCAATTGAAAAACTGAAAAATACATTTTCTTTATGTGATTTGATGAATTGGTTAACAATTATCAATGGATTTGGTTGGAAGTTAACTTAAAAATGTCCACATCTATAAAACAATATACAACTTTCCAAGCCTGTACTTTTTATATGACTGTAAACTAGATTTCCTACATTGTAGTCTTTAAAAAACAGTCATGTTCAACAAATCCGGTAAATGAGTTATTTTAATGTGGTTCTCTTTCTATTTCCCTTAAAAATGTAAACTTCTGCTTGTACTGGACTCCAGGTTGGGTGTGCCATGAGAATCAGGTAAAACTAGCAGAAAGGTCAGAGGTCGTTTCAAATTAATGGTTTTAAATCCACATCTGTAAAACAATATACAACTCTCCAAGGTTGCACATTTTACATGACTGTAAACTAGATCTATGTCGTAGTCTTTAAAAAACAATCCTGTTCAACAAATCCGGTAAATGTGAAGGAGTTATTTTAATTTGTCTATTTTTAGAATATAAATAACAAAAAACTCTCTCTTTCCATTTCCCTCAAACGTGAACTTCTGCTTTTTCTCAACTGCAGGTTGGGTGTACCATGAGAAGCAGGTAGAACTAGCAAAAAGGTGTTGATTATTGATTATTATTTTTATGTGTGTATTTTTTAGAGTAAGGTCATTTTTATTTGTATAAATCTAGGCCTACACATGATGGTTACATGTCAAGGCAATTTCATTTCGACAACATGTCCTTACTAAAAGCATTTCCATAACTTACTAGGGATTTTTGTATTTTGCATAGAATTTTGAGGTGCGGCAGCTAAAACACAGCGCCCCCTGGCAGTCATTTGGTGTAACTACACATGAAAAGGAGACAGTTATGTTGCAGTGTTTTACAAATAAAAGTTGTAAATCAACCAATGATTAGGGTTGTATGCTGTCCGCCACATTAGGCTAATATAGAAAAGATCTCTGTAATTTATTTTACAAAACACTCCTTACCCGAGACAACTTTACCTGACCCATTCACCTGACCCGGTCGACCCAGGCTAATAACACGTCACGAAACAGCGTGTTCCCCGCCCCTCCCACTCCCACTCCGCCCCTCCCACTCCGCTCCGCCCCCTCCCACTCCGCCCCTCCCACTCCATCTTCTAACCTACCGTTCAGTTTGTTCCACCGACCCACCGGCTAACCGACGCGTATTCCGGCGAACATCTGCTATATGAGCGTCACACCACCAGGATAACAGTTGGTGGTACATAAGGGCCCTGATCCCAGAACAGGAGACGTCTGACCGACGGGAGAAGT
Source organism: Dallia pectoralis (assembly GCA_029465975.1). Classification (NCBI taxonomy): domain Eukaryota; kingdom Metazoa; phylum Chordata; class Actinopteri; order Esociformes; family Umbridae; genus Dallia; species Dallia pectoralis. Next base: position 18,979,794 of record CM055743.1, read on the forward strand.
GCTTCAGAGTACCGGGATACCGTTTAATTTACCTCTAAAATGCGGATAGAGGCCGGATAATACTATTATTAATAGGCTAACAGGCTAATAATACAGGCTAATAATAACAGGCTAGTCTTTATATTAGCCTGTCGCATCTGTAAACTATAATAAACGATAGTGAGGTTGATTTATCTCTGATGGCGTCGATATACGTGTAGATGAAGGAGATCTGCAGAAATAGGAGAACATAGATGAATGAGATCTGACTACAGGTACATCTGCAGAAATAGAACATATTCCTTCCTGCCCGGTAAGAGTCCCACCGTTTCTCACCTGCTTGGGAGATCAGGTACAGAGGTAAGTTGTCCCCCGTTATATTGACCTTAATGTGATGGTTCACACTTAATGTGATGGTTCACACTTAATGTGATGGTTCACACTCAATGTGATGGTTCACACTCAATGTGATGGTTCACACTCAATGTGATGGTTCACACTCAATGTGATGGTTCACACTCAATGTGATGGTTCACATTCAATGTGATGGTTCACACTTAATGTGATGGTTCACACTCAATGTGATGGTTCACACTCAATGTGATGGTTCACACTCAATGTGATGGTTCACACTCAATGTGATGGTTCACACTCAATGTGATGGTTCACATTCAATGTGATGGTTCACACTTAATGTGATGGTTTACAATTAATGTGATGGTTTACAATTAATGTGATGGTTCACACTCAATGTGATGGTTCACACTCAATGTGATGGTTCACATTCAATGTGATGGTTCACACTTAATGTGATGGTTTACAATTAATGTGATGGTTCACACTTAATGTGATGGTTTACAATTAATGTGATGGTTCACACTTAATGTGATGGTTCACACTCAATGTGATGGTTCACACTCAATGTGATGGTTCACACTCAATGTGATGGTTCACACTCAATGTGATGGTTCACACTCAATGTGATGGTTCACACTCAATGTGATGGTTCACATTCAATGTGATGGTTCACACTTAATGTGATGGTTTACAATTAATGTGATGGTTCACACTTAATGTGATGGTTTACAATTAATGTGATGGTTCACACTTAATGTGATGGTTCACACTCAATGTGATGGTTCACACTCAATGTGATGGTTCACACTCAATGTGATGGTTCACACTCAATGTGATGGTTCACACTCAATGTGATGGTTCACACTCAATGTGATGGTTCACATTCAATGTGATGGTTCACACTTAATGTGATGGTTTACAATTAATGTGATGGTTCACACTTAATGTGATGGTTTACAATTAATGTGATGGTTCACACTCAATGTGATGGTTCACACTCAATGTGATGGTTCACACTCAATGTGATGGTTCACACTTAATGTGATGGTTTACAATTAATGTGATGGTTCACACTTAATGTGATGGTTTACAATTAATGTGATGGTTCACACTCAATGTGATGGTTCACACTCAATGTGATGGTTCACACTCAATGTGATGGTTCACACTCAATGTGATGGTTCACACTTTTTAAACTTAACATTAAGTTTGACATGTCAAAACACAGGCAACCGAATTGTCTCCGCATGTGAATACATCGATTAATCAAATTCATGGGTTTAAATGGAACCATGGACTTATGACACAAATATAACCAAGTCTGGTTTCCATCAGTTCCCATAACAGCGAACAAAACAGCTGAATGATTGAAGGTAGAAATTTCCACACCCAAAATACAGTTACCGGAAATCAGTGAGTAATATGTTTTCATGACAATGTTTCATGGTGGACTTTGAGACCAGTCGTGTGAGAACTGCTCAACCAATTCTCATTGGCTTTTGCAATTGCTTATAAATCTTTTTTGCATATAGATGGAGAAGTCTGTTTTCAGTGTTGTGTCAGATATGTACGGTTTAACATTACAGGCAAAACAGTGTTTTTTTAAGTATCTGATGTGTTTTCCAGGGTCCAGTGAGATGTCCAATGAAAAGCGGTTGTTGATCAGTCAGACTGAGAGTGTGCTATTGCCAGTCAGTCTGGTACACATTCCGCTATTTCACTGTTAAAAACAAAGACATCAAAGTTTCCCCTGAAGAATACATCTGTGGGCCTTCCTTCTTTACAAACAAAGGCAGGGTCAGAGTGCCATTTTTGTTAAGTCCACAAAGGAGTGTTCAAAGTCCCCAGATTCTGTCCCCATCAAACAATCAATCAAGAGGCAGGGTAGAAAAAGCTGTTTATCTCTGAGTTAGCGGGCACTCAAAAACAAACCCTTAAACGCCATTTACTCTCTGTGGAAGTCGAAGAGGAATGATGAAAATGCCAATAATATAGGCGTATCTTATCCAATCTCTCCATGTTGATTGGATGATCAGGTGTGTCAATATAAGTGTCACAGAGACAGTGTGCCCTTTAAAATAACAAAGCAGATTGTGCTCTTGGTCTGACTTGCTCTCTGACAGACTTCCGACTCAGAGGGTATTTATTCACCAAGTACGAAGCAATCAGCGTTCACTCACTACTTAGAATAAAACAACAACTCAAAGAATCATGTGTACAACATAATGACAGCTGCACTGATGCAGTACTTAGATGGCCTTTCACTGCAGATATCATTGTCTGTTTTTTAATGAAGCCCTCACAGAATCTTGCCCACACGACTAGAATCCAGGTGCCCAGAAGAGAAGCTGTGGCAGAGCAGTAAAGCGTAAGATGCCATCCATACATGGTATATTGGCTATGTGCCACGCCCAGAGGTGCCTTATAGCTCACTTCTAGACCGGAGATTTAAATACTGAAAGCTGATAGCTGTGGTATATGAGAGAGAAGAATCTCAACCAACCTTTCTCACAAAATACATTTCAGCCGGCTAATCAAATTAAGTCATTATTGAATTTCTTTATGAATTGACAAATGCTACTGGACATCTCATGCTCTCTCGTCTCTCGGCACCAGACACATGGTACAATGAGCTGTGCTTTTGGAAAATAGTACAAACCAACAGATTGCGATGCATATCAACTCAGCACTAAAGTATTGTGGCAAAATCATATTAGGAGGTCTTTGGCAATTTGCAGTCAATTCCTTTTTTCTGTGCCACTTGTGCTTTAAAGGACGTATTCAGTAAGTTAATGTATTCAGCTAGAACTTCTGCAGTAGGTGTTTAAAGCATTCAGTAGATTATTGTCAGTTCTTCTAATGAATGTGTGTTGGCAGTGTTCGAAGGTCGTTTAAGGTCATCTGTGGTTTTGCATGCTGTCCTTTTTACTGTTGGCAATTCTATGCCTTCTGGCCTCGTCTTCATTGTGAATTAGAATTGGTTCTCGTTTGATGTTCCTGGTTGAACAAGGGTTAGCTTCATGAAATCATTAGCATATTTAGTGTCTGTAGCTGGCTTTTCTTTTCATGTTTGGGTGTTTATGTAAATTAGCACGTGCGCACATATCTACAGGACATCACAACCAGGCAAACGTAATATGAATATTAGCGCTCCTTTACCTGTGGTCTAGTGGGTTATTTAAATTCAATAACTCGACAATACATTCCTGACCGATTACTTCAGTCTTCATTTTAATCCTCGCGAACACAATGACGGACTGAGAGAAAAAAGCTTTCCGTGTAAAAGTACCTGACTCAAATCCTCGGCCTGAGGCCTTTTGTCTGATTTGTCTTTTTCTCTGTTTCCTTAGAATGTTGGCGTGGCTCAGTGAGCTCAGTGATTGGGTCTGGCAGGACCGGCTCTGGTTCCCAGGGGGCTTGGGTTGGGCTGATCTGAAGGACCGGGATGGCCTAGTTTTCGCTAAAGGGAGCGATCTCTGGGTGATCTTCCCCATTGCCGTATGCTTCTTGATCATCCGGCAAATATTCGAGAGGTGAGTGGCGCTATGAGTGCATTACACCTTCAGAACTACCGTCAGAATTTGAATCACAATGGCTGCAGTGTTTCCATGTGCTTGCAGTTGTTGGTTTTTCTCCCTCTGGTGCGCTCATCTCTTGTTTGCTTATTCATCTAACCATGTGAATGTACAGTGTGCTCACTGCCGTACCAAAACCACAACCGGCACCCGACCTCCCTTTCCTCTGACCTCTGTGACTATCCAGGACTGTGGCAGTTCAACTCGCCTCTTTTCTGGGTGTGAGGGAGAAAACACGGATCAGAGCCGCTCACAACACCTCCCTGGAGACCTACTTTAGTTCTTGTTCAAAGTTCCCAGTTCAGGTATTTGCACAGTCTTACTCTAACGCTAAATACCAGATTTGACTAAGGCACTTAGCGATGATGGCCTTACTTCCTGGTGTCTCAGGGAGAGTTGCAATGTACAGGAAACACATGTTTATTACCCACTTGTGTTATAATGGCACAAATCTAAGCAGACGGCAAATTATTATTATATATATATAGGTAACGATCGTAAAATTCTACGCACCAACGCCGCCACCGATTTCATCGTTCGCACAAACACCACACGTTGCCGAGTCATATGAACAGATTTTAAATGGCAAACCACTTAAAGGAGAAATAATCAAACGAAGAGCATGAGGACCAGATCACAGGTCCACATCGCCCTCTAACCTTGTGCTTTCGTTCAGAGTTCTGTGGGGGATTTGAGCAAAACCTCTGGCTGCTCAGTGCGACAGGTCCAGAGATGGTTCCGGCGGAGGAGGAACCAGGAACGACCCAGTCAACTTAAGAAGTTCAGGGAAGCCAGGTAGCCTGAGTTTCCACGTGCTCACCAACCACATCACCGCAGACGCGCTTGTGAATCCACGTATTTATGGAATATGGTTTAAACTCGTTCTGAGCAATAACTTATAGCAATAACAATAACTTGATTTCTGCGAAAGAAAAATTCTGTAGAGTATTCTGACTATAATGGTTGGGTGGAACTGGCCAGGGCTGGCATGTCATTACTTAAAACAACCCATGTTTATTTCCGATGTATATTACGTGACATGTTTGGTCCTTTGTGCTTTTAGACAGTCTTATTGTCTTTAACGGGATTTGACACAATTCCTATGTGCCTAATCCAAATAAGTCTTAGTTTTCTGGCAGTGTTAATTCTTCACTTACATATTTAACTAATAGCTGAATGTTTTTGTGCATCTTTCAGGTGTGTGTGTGTTTTTACCTATAGCCAGTGTTCTTATTTCTAGTGTAACTTATTGGTGTGTACAATTTGCAGTTTATTCGTGTATATTATTTTGATATTCTGTTATTTTCACGTTTTTTTCTGAGATCACTGTGTTCTTTTACAGTTGGAGATTTACCTTTTATCTTCTTGCATTCATTGCTGGTCTGGGTGCCTTAATTGATGTGAGTTCTGTCTGTGTGTCTGTGTGTCTGTGTGTCTGTGTGTCTGTGTGTGTGTGTGTGTGTGTGTGTGTGTGTGTGTGTGTGTGTGTGTGTGTGTGTGTGTGTGTGTGTGTGTGTGTGTGTGTGTGTGTGTGTGTGTGTGTGTGTGTGTGTGTGTGTGTGTGTGTGTGTGTGTGTGTGTGTGTGTGTGTGTGTGTGTGTGTGTGTGTGTGTGTGTGTGTGTGTGTGTGTGTGTGTGTGTGTGTGTGTGTGTGTGTGTGTGTGTGTCATACATGATTACTCTGGTGGGTGCCATTTTGTGCTTGTCTTTTGACTGAAATAATATCTGTATATTTTCCTAGAAACCCTGGTTCTATGACATGAAGGAAATGTGGAATGGGTTCCCAGCTCTGGTGGGTTGTTTGTGTCTTCAGCTTATCTATTAGTCTTTTGGTCGCAAACATAATTTTTTTTCATGCAAGATTTTCAGTATTCAGCTTTTTGTCATTCTTTATCAATTTAATTGAGTTGTCAGACTGGAGATTTGGGAATGGTGGAAAATGTATGCATGTATTCAATCCAGCATGTACGCCCGCAGTACTGTAAGCAGTTCTGTAAGCAGTACTGTAAGCAGTTCTGTAAGCAGTACTGTAAGCAGTTCTGTAAGCAGTACTGTAAGCAGTTCTGTAAGCAGGTCTGTAAGCAGGTCTGTAAGCAGGTCTGTAAGCAGGTCTGTAAGCAGGTCTGTAAGCAGTACTGTAAGCAGTTCTGTAAGCAGTACTGTAAGCAGTTCTGTAAGCAGTACTGTAAGCAGTTCTGTAAGCAGGTCTGTAAGCAGGTCTGTAAGCAGGTCTGTAAGCAGGTCTGTAAGCAGTTCTGTAAGCAGTTCTGTAAGCAGGTCTGTAAGCAGGTCTGTAAGCAGGTCTGTAAGCAGGTCTGTAAGCAGTTCTGTAAGCAGTTCTGTAAGCAGGTCTGTAAGCAGGTCTGTAAGCAGTTCTGTAAGCAGTTCCGTAAGCAGGTCTGTAAGCAGGTCTGTAAGCAGGTCTGTAAGCAGTTCTGTAAGCAGTTCCGTAAGCCAAAAGTGTATGTTTAATACCACAGTTACATCAATGTTGTTTCCAATTATGTTGTTTTTACTCTTAGTTTATACGTGTTATTGCCAAAGCATGTTGTTGTTGTGCAATTTGATTTGTTGTGTTAAATGTCATCTTATTTTCCAGCCACTGTTGACCTCTCAGTACTGGTACTACATGATTGAGTTGGGATTCTACGTTTCGTTGCTCTTTAGTGTGGCAACGGATGTCAAGCGCAAAGTAAGTTAAAAGGGCGAGACGATCTTCTTTAACCGATTTGATGTTCTGACGTGTACACTGATGAGCCAGTAGTTATGACAGGCCAAGCAAATAACCTTTATAGTCTCCTAACGAGGGCACGTGTTCAGGTCATAGTCAATGTGTTGGTACAGTGGGGGGGTACCTGTCCATGGTGGTTTGAGGAGGGAAAAGTGTTGGTTGATTAATTAACAAATGACACATTGGGTGCTGTTCAATTTGGACTTGTTGCATCATTTTTTTGTTAGCTTCAAGCTCACAGATAGGGTCACCTGTTGGTTAAGTTCTGAAGATACGATTGTTTGCCTCATGTATTTATTTCTATTTAATCTTCAACTTTTGGACTTTAAGGGAACATGGCTAATTTGTGTAACTCCTCCCCTTCTCGCCCCTCTATAGGACTTTAAGGGAACATTACTAATTTGTGTAACTCCTCCCCTTCTCGCCCCTCTATAGGACTTTAAGGGTACATGACTAATTTGTGTAACTCCTGCCCTTCTCGCCATCTCTATAGGACTTTAAGGGAACATGACTAATTTGTGTAACTCCTGCCCTTCTCGCCATCTCTATAGGACTTTAAGGGAACATGACTAATTTGTGTAACTCCTCCCCTTCTCGCCATCTCTATAGGACTTTAAGGGAACATGACTAATTTGTGTAACTCCTCCCCTTCTCGCCCCTCTATAGGACTTTAAGGGAACATGACTAATTTGTGTAACTCCTCCCCTTCTCGCCATCTCTATAGGACTTTAAGGGAACATGACTAATTTGTGTAACTCCTCCCCTTCTCGCCCCTCTATAGGACTTTAAGGGTACATGACTAATTTGTGTAACTCCTCCCCTTCTCGCCATCTCTATAGGACTTTAAGGGAACATGACTAATTTGTGTAACTCCTCCCCTTCTCGCCCCTCTATAGGACTTTAAGGGAACATGACTAATTTGTGTAACTCCTCCCCTTCTCGCCATCTCTATAGGACTTTAAGGGAACATGACTAATTTGTGTAACTCCTCCCCTTCTCGCCATCTCTATAGGACTTTAAGGGAACATGACTAATTTGTGTAACTCCTCGCCATCTCTATAGGACTTTAAGGGAACATGACTAATTTGTGTAACTCCTCCCCTTCTCGCCCCTCTATAGGACTTTAAGGGTACATGACTAATTTGTGTAACTCCTCGCCATCTCTATAGGACTTTAAGGGAACATGACTAATTTGTGTAACTCCTCCCCTTCTCGCCCCTCTATAGGACTTTAAGGGAACATGACTAATTTGGACTTTAAGGACTTTAAGAACATGACTAATTTGTGTAACTCCTCCCCTTCACGGACTTTAAGGGAACATCTCTATAGGACTTTAAGGGAACATGACTAATTTGTGTAACTCCTCCCCTTCTCGCCCCTCTATAGGACTTTAACTCCTCCCCTTCTCGCCCCTCTATAGGACTTTACATGACTAATTTGTGTAACTCCTCCCCTTCTCGCCATCTCTATAGGACTTTAAGGGAACATGACTAATTTGTGTAACTCCTCCCCTTCTCGCCCCTCTATAGGACTTTAAGGGAACATGACTAATTTGTGTAACTCCTCCCCTTCTCGCCATCTCTATAGGACTTTAAGGGAACATGACTAATTTGTGTAACTCCTCCCCTTCTCGCCCCTCTATAGGACTTTAAGGGAACATGACTAATTTGTGTAACTCCTCCCCTTCTCGCCCCTCTATAGGACTTTAAGGGTACATGACTAATTTGTGTAACTCTCTCTCTATAGGACTTTAAGGGAACATGACTAATTTGTGTAACTCCTCCCCTTCTCGCCCCTCTATAGGACTTTAAGGGAACATGACTAATTTGTGTAACTCCTCCCCTTCTCGCCATCTCTATAGGACTTTAAGGGAACATGACTAATTTGTGTAACTCCTCCCCTTCTCGCCCCTCTATAGGACTTTAAGGGTACATGACTAATTTGTGTAACTCCTCCCCTTCTCGCCATCTCTATAGGACTTTAAGGGAACATGACTAATTTGTGTAACTCCTCCCCTTCTCGCCCCTCTATAGGACTTTAAGGGAACATGACTAATTTGTGTAACTCCTCCCCTTCTCGCCATCTCTATAGGACTTTAAGGGAACATGACTAATTTGTGTAACTCCTCCCCTTCTCGCCATCTCTATAGGACTTTAAGGGAACATGACTAATTTGTGTAACTCCTCCCCTTCTCGCCCCTCTATAGGACTTTAAGGGTACATGACTAATTTGTGTAACTCCTCCCCTTCTCGCCATCTCTATAGGACTTTAAGGGAACATGACTAATTTGTGTAACTCCTCCCCTTCTCGCCCCTCTATAGGACTTTAAGGGAACATGACTAATTTGTGTAACTCCTCCCCTTCTCGCCCCTCTATAGGACTTTAAGGGTACATGACTAATTTGTGTAACTCCTCGCCATCTCTATAGGACTTTAAGGGAACATGACTAATTTGTGTAACTCCTCCCCTTCTCGCCCCTCTATAGGACTTTAAGGGAACATGACTAATTTGTGTAACTCCTCCCCTTCTCGCCATCTCTATAGGACTTTAAGGGAACATGACTAATTTGTGTAACTCCTCCCTTCTCGCCCCTCTATAGGACTTTAAGGGTACATGACTAATTTGTGTAACTCCTCCCCTTCTCGCCATCTCTATAGGACTTTAAGGGAACATGACTAATTTGTGTAACTCCTCCCTTCTCGCCCCTCTATAGGACTTTAAGGGAACATGACTAATTTGTGTAACTCCTCCCCTTCTCGCCATCTCTATAGGACTTTAAGGGAACATGACTAATTTGTGTAACTCCTCCCCTTCTCGCCATCTCTATAGGACTTTAAGGGAACATTACTAATTTGTGTAACTCCTCCCCTTCTCGCCCCTCTATAGGACTTTAAGGGTACATGACTAATTTGTGTAACTCCTCGCCATCTCTATAGGACTTTAAGGGAACATGACTAATTTGTGTAACTCCTCCCCTTCTCGCCATCTCTATAGGACTTTAAGGGAACATTACTAATTTGTGTAACTCCTCCCCTTCTCGCCCCTCTATAGGACTTTAAGGGTACATGACTAATTTGTGTAACTCCTCGCCATCTCTATAGGACTTTAAGGGAACATGACTAATTTGTGTAACTCCTCCCCTTCTCGCCCCTCTATAGGACTTTAAGGGAACATGACTAATTTGTGTAACTCCTCCCCTTCTCGCCCCTCTATAGGACTTTAAGGGAACATGACTAATTTGTGTAACTCCTCCCCTTCTCGCCATCTCTATAGGACTTTAAGGGAACATGACTAATTTGTGTAACTCCTCCCCTTCTCGCCCCTCTATAGGACTTTAAGGGAACATGACTAATTTGTGTAACTCCTCCCCTTCTCGCCATCTCTATAGGACTTTAAGGGAACATGACTAATTTGTGTAACTCCTCCCCTTCTCGCCATCTCTATAGGACTTTAAGGGAACATGACTAATTTGTGTAACTCCTCCCCTTCTCGCCCCTCTATAGGACTTTAAGGAGCAGATCGTTCACCACGTCGCCACTATTTTGCTGATCAGTTTCTCCTGGTTGGTGAACTACATCCGGGCTGGGACTTTAATTATGCTGGTGCATGATGCATCCGACTACCTACTGGAGGTAGATCAGCCAGTCCTTATACCTCCCTATTTTACCATTACAATCCTGAGGAATCTGTATCCCATCATTATGGTATTTCTGCACGGACAGTTGTAGCAATCGGAATTATATCCGCAATTTAATGATGAATGGACTAGAGAGAACAGCTGCTTGCTGCATATGATTTGCCATCTAGAAGACAACATGGGTAACAGCAACCAAATCGCTTGTGCATTTAATTTGTTACCCCGACCCCAATTTCTGTTGGATTGTTTTAGTCAGCCAAGATGTTCAACTATGCCGGCTGGAGAAAGACCTGCAACTACATGTTCATCCTGTTTGCCGCTGTGTTCATCCTAACTCGTCTCGTCATACTCCCGTTCTGGTAAGAGGATCTAGATACAAATTAGGAACCAATGGCATTTTTCTTAACCATTGATTTTTCCATCACAAATGCTGTTTAGCCCGGGACTAATTTGCCGTCAGACAGCCTCCGTATGTTCGCAACACCAATAACCAAGCGGTCGTTACTCGAATAACATGTTATTTATTACTCCGGAAAAAAATATATATTTTATGGTTTCTTGGCACACCCCAAAACTTTTCACTCATAAGCTAAATCAAGCGCGTACCTACTGGCTCATCATAAGGGGTGGATTTTTGTTAATCAAATGTAATCGCTAGTATAATCAATGAATAAATGTTATAGTACCTAGCAAATTGATTGTTGTGTTTCTAATGTGTATGTTTGTGTGTTAACTAGGGCCCTCTAGTGGTAGACCTGGTGTACTGCCATGTCTCACACACCCACTTTCATAAGAGCCAATGCTTAACAGCGTTGGTTTATTACGTGACGCTACTTAGCCACAAACAAACACTTACCAGTAGATCCCAATTATATGAAAACACACATTTGCATTGGCGAGGCCCATTACACAATATGCAAATACATTATAATGCAAATGTAGTTTGTCCCGTTTTGATTGGACTGAATTGTACCCTGAGGAGACTGTGATTGGACAAGTGTCATCCAAAGTGCCATTTGTGCTGGGGGGGGGAATATTTATTTAAATGGTTTAGTTTTAGTAACTGGAAGAATTTCAGTGTTAAAGGATTCTCATTGCATGTGTTGTAGGAGATGTAATTTGAATAAAATATTAGATACTTTGATCGCCATCAATAACCTGCCTTGATGATTTAAACTCAAATTACATGATATTTCCTATAAAAAGTCTCTGAACTCTAACTAGACATATTAATATAATACATAATATATCTACATATTGCATATTCTAGCTAAGCGCAGTGTCTCTCTCTGTCGTATTATTTCATCTCCAAAGGTCATGTCTAAAGGTCATCTCAACTCTACCAGACATTGCACAATGGCATTATCCACATTACATATTATAATGTAATATTATAATGTGTCTATTTGTTATAATATGTCACGTTAGATCCTCAATAGCAAATCCATTGTAGTGATTTTCATCTGAATGCTTATGAATGCCAGGGCAGGTATTGACTGCTGTATTCCTCCCCCAGGATTATACACACTACATGGGTTTACCCGCTCACCATCTACCCACCTTTCTTTGGCTTCTACTTCTTCAACGGGCTGCTGTCTGTGCTACAGTGTTTACACATCTTCTGGGCGATTCTCATACTACGCATGGCGATCAAGTTCCTGCCCGGAAACGTACGTATTCCCAAACCTCAGGTCTCCTGGACGGCGATACTCGATGCTTTTTATCGATCCAGGGGGGGACACATAAATGTTAACAGTCTAAGCTTGTTTAACTTTACGCCCCTCTCCTCCACCTCTCTTCCACTACTGTCGAATAAATCACAAGAGATGCCCGGAAAAGCCATGTTTTAAATTTTCCGAGCCTCACACAGCTTGTGTACGTGATCACACAGCCATGGCTTTACACCTAACATTCCAGATATTCGCTCCAGCTCACTGTTCTCTTGCAGTGCTTTTATAATGTATTGTTGTCTCTGAAAAAAACTGTGTCTGCAACATTGCCTGAATGAACTATTCCCCCCACAGGAAATTGTTGAAGATGAGAGGAGCGACAGAGAAGAGACTGACTCGGACGAGGAGGTTGAAGACCATGAGCGAAAGGACAAAATTAGAAATGGATTTGTGCTGCAAAATGGCAACAGTCACACTGTGCTTAACAACAATCACCAAAACCACCGCAAAACCGAGTGATTTGTTCCCTAGAGAATTTCTTCGGAATGGGAATGGGCGACTTTCCCACGTGGCCTCGGAGTCCAAAGTTTGGCGGAACGGATGGCGGGAAGGCCACTGGAATTGAATACAACAGTCACAAAATTGCAAAAGATCACATGCACTACTTACGAGGCCCTTAGCTGGGGATGGCTCATTGCTCTTTAGATCGCATTTGCTAAAGGGAGATGGGATACAGGAAAGATGGAGATGGGGCCAGACACACACTGTAAAACGGTGTTTATAGCTCTAGTGCCTTAGCAACAAACTGTCTGCTCTCTTCTTTCTCTGTTTTTGTTTTGAGTTATAAAAACTCACATGGCCTCACCCATTTTGCATCTTTCACTTCTGCTTTATGGAAAAGGCTAAATCTAACACTTGTTCATGGGGGCATTTCCATCCTGCGGGACTGGTTAAACGAGTGTTCAAATGACCACATCAAGAGACTGAACCACAGTAGCCACAAGAGAGAAGTAGACATTTTGTATTTGGATCGTAACTAACTATAGGTGTCCACGGCGTTCTCATTCAGCCTAGATAGTGCCAGTTTTCATGTTTTTAGCTTTGATTTTGTTGAAGAAAAATATGGTGGTGAATAATTCAGTTAAAGGATTGGTTTCATGCTATTGTTATTTTTATAACAAAATCTCAATTTCCGTTCCAATTTCATTTGGTTATGAACAGAACAGATCTCATTTTGTGTCACGTGAGCAGTTTCCCTAATCCGCTGTCATGTCCAGGGTGTCCGCTGGACATCTGTTTAAAAATGATATAGTTGTAGATACATTTGGATTTTGGTGTTTTTGGCCTCTATACTGTAGCAAAAGATGTCAGTCTTCTCCAGGGTTTCAAAACCAAATGATATCTGGACGCTTCTAGCGTCCTTCTAGACCTTTGGATACAAATGTTGATTTATTTTGTCAAATTGTGAACTTATTCTCTTACTGTCTAAAAAACGTTGGAAAGAATTTGCTTTGCATTGTGTGCATACACTATGATTGTAATGACTGAAAGCACACAGCTTGAAATAATAATAATTGTAAATGTTTGTTAGTTGGTGAAAGAAAAACCAAAACTTTTTGTTTAGATTGTATTTTTTAATACCATGTCCTGCCACTGGATCCATGCTCAAACCCAAACTAGTCCAACTCTATTTCAGATGTACTGAAGGAGACTCTTCTAGGCTGGCTGACTCTTAACCTGAATTCAGAGTGTTGTAAAGTTGTCTGCATGATAACTGAGGGAATGCCCGTTGTTACTGATTGGCTCTGCCGTGTGACACATACTAGGGACAACCAATCAGCTCTAACCTCTACATATACAAGGATCTTCAATCTAACCATGTGAGGTCTTAACTTTTAGGAGGTCTGAGAGAGTGAGTTGTGTCACCAAGGCACGTTTGCTTCTACTCACTTCATGTGTTTCTGATATCAGTCAGCAGTAAACACTAAGGCATGGGAACGTTTCTGTTACTGAATCGGGTTATGGTTGATGTTGCGTTTTCAAATTATTTAATTTAAAATACAAAAGCTTGTTTCTCTTTTGTTACTCTTTTGGGCCAATTCATAGACTTGGCATTTGAAATGAAACTGGACTCCAAAATGTTTTTTTTAAATATTTTTTTATTCTTTTTTTTATTTTTTTGCAAGTGCCTTATCTGTTACCTGTGTAATTCTCACCCTGTGAAATCTCACTTTTTTCTGGCTTCATGTCTATTCCCTACAATAGTGCACTACTTTTAACCAGAGGTTAAAGTCAGTGTATTACATAGGGTGGACCATTTGTGACGCACCCTAAATTTGTCTGCAGTGCAGTAACGCGTCCTGTCCTTTGTTCAACTTGTTCCCCTTCTTTATGACAATGCAAAAACCATTCCATTTAATTACTTGCTGTGTGTACTACAGTGGCTCTATTTCGATGTTTTTTTTGTTGTCATACTGCAAAGAAATATATATAAATATAACGAAGGTTACTGTGTATAAAATGGTTGTCGACTGTGATTATTTAATCATGAATGAGTTGTGCTCTCTGGTTTAGAATACAGGCCATGAAAGAATGATGTCTTGTGTTGGGAGACAACTGAAAGGTGCTTTCTGCTAATTACACTGTCATTACCGTGTCACTTCCAAAGCCATTGTCCTAATGCTGGCTGCCACGTCTGCTCACGGTTCAAGTTCATTTGACTGAGTTGTCGTCTCGATTTCTCTGTTGGCAGTTAAAGACTTTAGCGGCCACTCATCCATCATCATCCATCTCTCTTCCCATCCTCTCACTCATCCAGCATCCTCTCTCGCTCGTCCTCATCATCCATCTCTCCATCATCCATCTCTCTCTCGCTCGTCCTCATCATCCATCTCTCCATCATCCATCTCTCTCTCCTCATCCTCTCTCGCTCGTCCTCATCATCCATCTCTCCATCATCCATCTCTCTCCTCATCCTCTCTCGCTCGTCCTCATCCATCTCTCCTCATCCTCTCTCGCTCGTCCTCATCCATCTCTCCATCATCCTCTCTCGCTCGTCCTCATCCATCTCTCCATCATCCTCTCTCGCTCGTCCTCTGGAGGGTTTTCTGGATCACATAAGGGGAGCCACAGGTGAATGCGAAACAACTTTTTTAAAGATGTGTTTTGGGGGCATTTTATGCATTCCTGGAACACAATTACAGCATCGTGGACAGATGATTAAAATATATTTTCTGCTCTATAATTTGTGTACAGCGATGCTCGTTGGCATTTAGACAACCTGTTCATCTAATGCAGTTGAAAGCACATGAATACATCTGACTGGTATTTATGACTCCTGGATCAGTCACCTCACATGGTTCGGAATACGTCCCAAAAGCCTCCTCAGTTGATTGCATGCGCCGAAGATCACTTTACGCCTGCGCCCTCAGCCTCTACTGTACGCTGCATATCGCTCCCCTCGACTGGCAGTCTGACTGAAGCAATCTCCATTTTAAATGGCCAGGGTCAATTTCAGCCCGGCCATGCCCCCCAGCTCCAGAATTTAATTGCTAACGTGTATCGTCTTTCTCTCTTTCGAACTCTCCCCACTGCCACACTTCCCAGCCTTTTGTTCTTGCTTCAAGCTTTCCCTGTCTGATTAGGGCCTCGGCGTGACTCTTCTTTGTTGAAGACACGCGCCACGACGCCCTGATGTGTCAGAGTTATCGAGGTTTTAAGTCGAGCAGGTGACCGTGCCGCCGTCTCCCTGACAGAGCAACAAAGGACGGGAGTGTTTGATTTACATGTCGACTGAGTGGATCGTTATTCAAACCCCCCTGTTAAACTATTTATAAAGCGTTCAGCATAAGGGGGAGGTCTGTGTGTGTGCCCACGGATGTGCGTGTAACCAAGCAAGAACATGTAGGTGTGTGTGTGTGTGTGTGTGTTTGTGTGAGGAGTTTATTTGGGGGATTTCTCATTTTTCCTCTGATCCTGATAGGATGGGAGGATAAATAGATTTGCAGTTGAACACAGTCAATTGAATGGAAAAGCAGGAGGAGCTCAGAGAGGAGCTCAGAGAGAGATCCCTATAAGTTTGACGGTGAGGCAGTTGATGTTTAAAAGGGGTACAGATACAAGAGAGTAGGGGACAATTTTCTAAAACAAAGCTGTGTAATTTCTTCCGATATGTGAAACACCAAAATAGTTGGGCTGGTGAGTTACATTTTTAGCACTTTAAAATATTCATTGCACTAGAACATTTAAATCTGTTTAAATTAAATCAATTTAAATTTAAAATGTTTTTCTAATTATTCAGGAGTAACACACTTTTACAAAGGACATTATATTGTTGTATATTGTTTTGGCATCTAAATATATAGATGTGTGTAGCTCAGTTGTTTATTTGCACCTATTCCACAGAGATTTGTATGTATTACAGTAATTTAAAGTAATTTTAAATGCTCTGTGTTACACAAACTAACTGTGGTAACACATAAAAAATATATTTACCACTTAAATATAGTTTTTTTTAGTTACAGAGAAATCTTTGGGATTTTCCAGTTATTTTCTTTACACTACCATTTTGTTGCTGCCTGCTTGGCTACATGCATCAATTGCTGTCAAAAGGTTCAAGACATGAGTCGTGTTTCTGGGCGCACAACTTTTCCAAAACCTTTATATTTATATATTTTTATATATATATATATATATACAGAGCTAAACAAGTTGGGGACTTGTGCTAAGGAAGATTTTGATATTTAATTAATACTCTTGTTATCGAACTGTTGTGAAGAGGCAAGGCAATAATTATAAAATGTAAATCACAAAAAATATCAAGTAGGATATTGAATTGTGCTGTATATAAAACATATTGGAACATACATTTCTTATCTACCAGTATAACACTTTGATATAGTGACCCATGCACATATAGAAGTGTAGTATTAAAAGTAAAACTACTACAGTGTAGTATTAAAAGTAAAACTACTACAGTGTAGTATTAAAAGTAAAACTAAAATACTAATCAAGTTAGAGTTCAACAGTTAGGTCTCCAAAATTGCTAGATTTGATGCTGAAATAAAATAAGTTCAGGTTTCCTTGGACAAACAGAATACTAAGTATGATAGTTACTGTTTATTTTAGTCGTCTGTTGCATACAAGGTCCAACCAAAGTAACTTTAAAAATAACCCCAACAAATTGTAGAGGAGCTGCCAGAATGATCAATCTGGGGAGAAATGAGGGTTAATTACAGGTTTCCTAACCACAAGGCTACCTGAGAACACCCATGAACGAGGGAATGCATGTTTAATTGAGATAAAACTAATTATGGTGTTTCCTTTACCAGGGTGACAAGGCGTTGTGGGCCCGTTGTGGTGTTGTCCATTTGTGCCGCATGTGATTTGCCTCACAAGACTTACCTCGGATGTCAAGTCAGTGGGTTACATTGCAATGTTATAAGATATTAAAATATATTACCCACCTGAAAGGATTACAATTCACTGACTACAATTAACTGATTACAATTCACTGATCTCAACATATAAGTGAAAAACCAACCATAAAGAGCAACCATTCAACCAGTCAAATCCCTGAGACACGGAGTCAAATCCCTGAGACACGGAGTCAAATCCCTGGGACACGGAGTCAAATCCCTGAGACACGGAGTCAAATCCCTGAGACACGGAGTCAAATCCCTGAGACACGGAGTCAAATCCCTGAGACACGGAGTCAAATCCCTGAGACACGGAGTCAAATCCCTGAGACACGGAGTCAAATCCCTGAGACACGGAGTCAAATCCCTGAGACACGGAGTCAAATCCCTGGGACACGGAGTCAAATCCCTGAGACACGGAGTCAAATCCCTGAGACACGGAGTCAAATCCCTGAGACACGGAGTCAAATCCCTGAGACACGGAGTCAAATCCCTGAGACACGGAGTCAAATCCCTGAGACACGGAGTCAAATCCCTGGGACACGGAGTCAAATCCCTGAGACACGGAGTCAAATCCCTGAGACACGGAGTCAAATCCCTGAGACACGGAGTCAGATCCCTGGGACACGGAGTCAAATCCCTGAGACACGGAGTCAAATCCCTGAGACACGGAGTCAAATCCCTGGGACACGGAGTCAAATCCCTGAGACACGGAGTCAGATCCCTGGGACACGGAATCAAATCCCTGAGACACGGAGTCAAATCCCTGCGACTTCGAACATACAAGCACATTTCAAGCTACTACTGACTTGTGCCATGAACACCCACGTGGACCAGCCTGGTCGACCTCTGTCAAAGCTGGAGGTGGACGTGGACCTAGGCTTTGCTCTCTTCTTCCTGGCCGTCCTCTGCTTCTTTTTGCTGTTGACAGTGATACGCTGCGCGCAGACGGTTGTAGATCCTTACGGTGCCATTTCAACATCCACCTACCAGGAAGAACAGATCACCAATTGAGAGGTCGTGTTGTTCAGGGTCCTGACATCATCTCGCTCGTTATGAGATGCAGCATGCACCCTGACAGAGATAAGATGGAGAACAAAGTACAACCCCCCCGACCCATTGCCTTAAATGTTGTTGTTTTCTAATGTTAAAGGGCCACTTAACCGAAAAAAGAAAAAAAATCTCACTTATCGTGGTCACTTATGTAGTAGAAATGTGAAAGAATTTTTGAAATTGGTGCCTTCTAGGCAGAGAAAAAGATTCAAATGTGTTTTTGGCTCATGTGGATGAAATACACCAAATCCCAGAATGCACTTGTTTCGCTGCTCTACGAGTCCACTCCCAAGCCACGCCTACCGGCTCGAGAGGGCAGGCAGAAGGGAAGGCTAGCTACTAGCTAATTGACTGGAAAACAGAAGACACCGGTTAACATGAGTCTCTGTGACGAGTTTCTTGACAAAGTAATTTAAATACTAGCCTTGCGTTGTACCGGGATGTACATCCAACACAAGGAAAGGACATGTAGTTAGTTTCCATCGTTTTCCCGTTGAACATTTAGAGCGGTGCAAACAGTTGCTGCGGGCTATCAACCACCCCAAGTTCCGAGAATATTTGTAATTAATAAAAGTATAAACATTTCTTCATATTTCCCTGTACTCTTTTGTAAATCAAAGTAATATATTATAGACTTGTGGAGGCTGGTTACTCTCAATGTGATTTAGCTGTAACTACTTACTGTACACACTAACTGGATTATTTCCCTTGTGTGAAATAATTTGTGTTAAAAAGGGAAATCTTATGTATATTACACAATTTAGACTGGAATTTTAAAAAGACAATGCAAGACAGGACCATGGAAACAGAGTAGCTCCTTATATGAAGTGCTTTCCTACAATTGCAGTCAATATTACTCTAGGCAAATATATAATTTAATAGAGCAACACTAAAAGGACTACAACACTAACCACAACCAAGATGAGTTTGAACTTTTATTGTTTTTAAACATAATATAAACAATGTCACACTCATAGCTCTTCCAGAGCTTCAGCAGTTTCTTGATAGCCACAGTATTGTCTGTCAGGAGCTGGAAATCTCTGTCTGATGTCCTGAACAACACATGCAGGCAAAACAAGACGATATAGCCTTTCCCCAGTCTCTCTCCTTGCAGGACCCATTCCACGAAATGACGGTAGGCTGTTAGGCGATATTGTCTGAAAACAATAAGCACAACGTTAGCAACGCAAGCTATTTGCACCTACAATAGGCTAGATAGAATATATGTAAATATAACCGATAGCTCAGCTAACTGACGTGAACAACAAATAAATACTCACTTATACTGAAGCGTCCGTTTGTCTCTGCGGGCTTTGGCTGGCGTTTCCAATTGACCTTCGGAATCCTGAAATAAGTTTCCAAAACTCATGTGTGGATCAAAGCTGGGGTGCTCTATTACGCATGCTGGCGGTCCCGTTTCTAATCCAGATTCTGTTATTTCTTCAAGAAGAAAATGGCATCGCTGAAATTCGCAACAGCAGCGGGACTCTATCTGTGTCCATAGGCGCACAGCGAGAGCACTGGCACCACCAGTCCGCCCCAGCTCGACTCTGTACGGGCTCTTCCTCATGACCAGGGCCAGGCAAGCTTCGCTCCTCTGCAGCAGCAGCCTCTGGTTCCTCCATCAACCGTAACTTTTTTCCGCTGTATTGTGGCTCGTACAGGCAGCCACGAACTTCGGATTCGCGCAACAGATCTTCAAAATCCCTTTCTTCCATTTCGTCTTCAAAATTACATTCTGCCATCGTGTTTAGTCCAAAACTCGCATTTCCCCACAACAAGCAAGGTCGGGTTAGCTTAACTACAAGATGGCTGACACTGTTTTGAGAATCTGTGACGAGGCCCCACCCCATATGGGTGGGTTGAAAAAATGCGGAAGTGGCATCTACTTCTGTCTGTAGTTTATAGCCTCTTTTAAAAAATCCTCCAATGACGTAAAAATCGTCATTTTACGTCATTGGAGGATTTTTTTTCCTGACTTAAAATCAAGATATCTCTCTTATCAGATGGAGTTGAGAGGTGGGAGTAAGGTCATTGGAAAATACTACCATTTGTCTACTGATACAAAGCTAAATGCAAAATCGGTGAAGTGGCCCTTTAACGGAGTATCGTCTCCTCTGGTAAATGGACCCAAACGTTCTGCCTCCAATTTTACAGCAGATAGGACTACAGGCTATCTGTCCCAGAGAGACAATACCAATACCTCCTCACTAGTCTCTCCCATCTGCAGTCAGAGCAGGAGATGTTCACCCTTCACGTCCAGACTACAAATGAAGCGCGCATGCGTGAACCCGCCGAGGACTGATCTTGACCTGGCTTACATTAAAAAACAAACTTAAGGAAACTAAGCAAAACAAAAAAACATGAAATTAAAAATATAATAATAATTAGTAATTATTATAATAAAATAATAATAAATAACTCCACCAGAGTATCTCTTTTGGGTCACTTTTGCCTGTACCACTTTTGCGCGGATAAAGTAGTAGGGTTGTAGTTGCGACATTAAAAACGCATTTGTAGTTCTAAACATATTTAGGGTGTTTTTTGACACTTTTTGTCTCTCCCACAACGTTATTTCTCTCATACAGCATCCATCACAATTGAATGTGAAGGGGCGGGGTATATGTAAATTAGACTATTACGTCATCTATTGACTTCTAGCGACTTTTAGGACAGCCAATAGCTATTCATATAACGAAATTTTTAATTAGTAGACAGTATCTAAATTTTTCTTCACGTCTGGCCAAAACTAAATGTATCTTTAATAGTTGGCTACAAAGAGATCTGTCAATTCTAGGCAGAGTCTTTCTATCCAAAGCAGAAGGATTATCCAGATTTGTGTACCCTTCCCTATCTTTATCTGTAGATAATCACAGTGCCAAAAAAAATTATAAGATTTTTCTTGATTTTATTTGTAATAATAAATCTCACAAATTGAAGAAATATATTTTGGCGAACAAAAGAAGCGAGGGTGGTCTTGAAGTTCTGAACTTTGATGATACCAACAACACATTCAAGGTTAATTGGTTGAAGAGATGCTTGCTTGGGTCAGACTCTTTGTGTTTTTTTTTATCCCAAATAACATATTTAGAAGGGTAGGTGGCCTCTCTTTTTTGTTGAAATGCAATTACTCCACTGGTAAACTACCCATTAAATTGGCTAGGTTTCATCAACAAGCCTTGTTAGCCTGGAAACTGGTTTACAACCACAATTTTTCACCCCATAAAACCATTTTATGGAATAACTCGGATATTAAAATTAGAAATAGATAATTCTTTCTTGATACATGGTTTAATAAAAGCATAATTTTTATTGCAGATTTATTCAACTCAAATGGTGATGTGTTATCCTATGAGAGCTTTATGAATATCTACCAATATCCCATCCCGTTTAAAGAATTTAAATCTGTTATAAAGGCTATTCCAAGTGGTTTAATCTGTCTGATGAAAGCTTCCCTTGCCAATGAGGCATGCTCTAAACAATTACCTTTGTTATGTTTGGAAGGTGTTTCGCTTTTAAGTAAAGATTGTAATAATACATTTATTCGTCAACTATCTCAAGCTAGAAATCTATGTACTCCAAAAGGAAAATTCTTTTGGAATTCTATTATAGATGACATTCAATGGAGGAAAACATGGTTACTACTACCATTTAAATATTGTATACCCAACAAAATAAAAGAAGTGCATTTTAAAATTTTGCATAATATATACCCATGTAACGCAATTTTGTCCAAATACGGAAATATGCACCTTTTGTAATAATGAAGTTGAAGACAACTGTCATTTGTTTTTCACTTGTAATGTTTCTTCCAGCTTCTGGAATGAGTTAAGTGCTTACTGTTTCTCTAAAGTTAATATGAACAGTAGTTTATGCATAAAGGATGTAATCTGTTTTTTGAAAACCCAAACAAAGCTTTAGAATGTTAACTTCCTTATCCTTGTGGCCAAATTTTACTTTCACAAACAAAAGTTTCTTAAGAAAATTTCTACTTTTATTGATTTCATTTGTGAAGTAAAATATTTAATCAAATCATTAAGAACAATTGAGAATAGAAAATGTGAATCTTTCTTGAAAAAATATGACGAGATCTTTCTTGTACCGTGCTTTTTTATTATATATATATATATTTGTAATGTGAACGTTTAATATTGAACTCAACTGTTTATTATATGCATTTTGAAATGTTCTACATTTCTAAGAAATGAATGTATTGCTATGTTGTCAGACATTTCTTAATAAAAATTTTGTTTAAAAAAAAGGACAGCCAATAGCAACTTTCCTTACTGAGGAGTTGGCAACACTGCATGGAGGAGGTGTTGATAGTCAGTTAGCATGCAGTTAGCCTGGTCGCTAGGCCTGGGTGCTTTCAAATAGCAAATGTGCATGTGAATAGCCCAATGCAAAACGACATTTGCGTTTGAAACATGAAGGTCTACTGACCGCAGTATGTTTATAAGAGAGAAAAACAACCACAGCATTGATTGATCGGCAGGTAGTTAAGTCAAGCTAACGTTATCTGTCCTGGGTTAAGTCAAGCTAACGTTATTATCTGTCCTGGGTTAAGTCAAGCTAACGTTTGCTGTCCTGGGTTAAGTCAAGCTAACGTTAGCTGTCCTGGGTTAAGTTAAGCTAACGTTAGCTGTCCTGGGTTAAGTTAAGCTAACGTTAGCTGTCCTGGGTTAAGTCAAGCTAACGTTAGCTGTCCTGGGTTAAGTCAAGCTAACGTTAGCTGTCCTGGGTTAAGTCAAGCTAACGTTAGCTGTCCTGGGTTAAGTTAACGTTAGCTGTCCTGGGTTAAGTTAAGCTAACGTTAGCTGTCCTGGGTTAAGTTAAGCTAACGTTAGCTGTCCTGGGTTAAGTTAACGTTAGCTGTCCTGGGTTAAGTTAAGCTAACGTTAGCTGTCCTGGGTTAAGTCAAGCTAACGTTAGCTGTTCTGGGTTAAGTTCGTTAGCTGAAGTGGACAGTACATGTTCGCTGAAAGCTTCAGGTGAGACTATACCTTTTCTTTAATATAAGAATTTTATTTTAATTACCAAATGAATTAAAAGGATGTAATTAGCTTTGCTACATATGTTTTTTTTTAACTTTACTTGGCTAACAACTGTTTGCTGCTACTAGCTAACACTGTTACCTTAATGTGTTAACTAGGACGGTTCAGTTCCATTGTAGGTTCGTTTGGAGTACTGTTATTTTTTAGTTCCTCTCTAGCACACATTACTTTGAAGTATATTTAAGCATGTTCTTATCAAATGGACTTATAATATCTTAAACCAAAATTGAATTTAATGTGAAGTTTGCTAGGGGTTGGTTTCAAAATACGTTTTGGGTGATGGAAGAATGTTTTTGTCTACAGCAAGACCCAGTAATAATATTAAAAATAGAAATTTAACGCAAGTCCTCCTTGTCATGTTTTTCAACAGATTCAAACATAATTAGTCTTAATTTCTGCAAACCTGAGTACCTCGTTTAGGAGGGCGTTATCACAGTCTCCCTAGTCATGGAAAGTAGAGACGAGGAGATGGAAATGACTGAGGAGGAAATTCAATGCTGGATTAGAGAGCACGTGGAGAATCATGACCAGGTAAAACTCAGGAGAACCCAGCTGGCCCAGATGGAGAACCTATTGCAACGGAAGGAAAAGCAGGCCACCCAAACCCGTACTCTATTCAACAATACCTGCGAGTGAGTGGGGTTTTCAGCCCGTCTTTTGTCTGGTCTAAGATCTACTTTTATGACAACTCGTTGTCACACTGAAATTACTTGAGACTGAGCAATGGAGTTGGCCAGAACACAAACGAGATTATTCTGTAATTGTTTTGTTCTTTATTCTAATGCTGGTGTCTGTGTCGCTTCAATCGTAAGTACTCCATATTGATACAGCTTGGTGCAGGACAATGTTTTTCTTTCTAGGACAAAACTAAATGCTGATTTTAATTAGAACTACAAGGAAGATTGCTGAGACCTGTGTCTCTTCTGTGTTGTGATTTGGTTGTTCCTTCACAGTTCTGTTATGGAGTGTGAGCTAGTTATGGAGGAGCTGTACAGCCGACTGGGCATGGAGTATAGGGAAACTGACTCTGAGGATGGAGAGCCTGGGCATGACAGAATAGATGATGCTGACAGAAACGTCAATATCATCGCCTCAGACAGCGGTGAGATAATTAAGGAGATGGGTTCACTTTTACGTCACCCTCGCTCCCGTTTTCTGGTGATTTACCTTTTTGTTTAACCTTTTGTTTCCACTGTGAAAATGTTGACAAAACGTGTGTTTGTTGTTTTTTCAGCTGCTGCTAATGAATGTGCACCTAGCGCAATCAATGACGCAGAAGATGTAAGAACAAACCCAGAACGCCTGCACACACACGCACGCACGCACGTACAGTGGAACTCAAATCATCTGGGCAGTGACATGTCTTTGTATCTGATGTCCCTGCAAACAATTTGAATTCACTGTACACACACCTTTTATTCCCAGCCTGGCCTTAGCCACGCCCCTAATGTGTTCTTCTCATTTGGTCTCAGGAAACTGACACGGCAGAAGACATGAACAGCATGCCGTCTTCACCGGCTATGACCACCCCTTACGTGACTGTCACTCTTGCCCCAAACGAAGACTCAAGCGCTAGTAGTTCGCCGCCAAGTTCCCCTGAAAAATCCCACTCAAGTTCCCAAGAACCATCAAGTTCCCAAGAAGACGACAGCGACGACGAGTATACCCCCCGCTATAGAGTGCTCTTGTCGAAACCCTCCAAATCCAGCAAACGTAGACATGGTCGCGGACAGACCAAGGGTGTCTCGCTTCTTGCGTCTTCAAATTCGTCAGTGCCAGTGAAAACGCATAAATCCAGTGTGAGTGATTCAGCAACTCAGCAGAAATCCAACAAAAGCGGCACACCGCCAATACCGAAGTTGCAAGAACCCAGAAATAGTAACAAACCTCATGAGCCCATCAAATCTGGTTCTACTGCACCTGCAAAACCGAATGAGCCCATCAAATCTATTTCTACTGCAACTGCAAATCCGAATGAGCCCATCAAGTCTGGTTCTACTGCACCTGCAAAACCGAATGAGCCCATCAAGTCTGGTTCTACTGCACCTGCAAAACCGAATGAGCCCATCAAATCTGGTTCTACTGCACCAGCAAAACCGAATGAGCCCCGGAAAGGTGAGCGTTGTTTTAGGCTTTATAGTGTCTGTCAGTGTTACATCGTTGTTTTAGGCTTTATAGTGTCTGTCAGTGTTACATCGTTGTTTTAGGCTTTATAGTGTCTGTCAGTGTTACATCATGCATAATTTCATTTGTAAAATATGTAAATGATATGTATAAACACAATTTGTTATCAAAAACTTTAAGGGGATTGTACGATCTTGCCTGTGGAGTTAAGTCTGTTTCCTTTTGGCATTAGGGAATTAAATGGCAATTTCAGTTTGAAAACCAATACCCATGATATCTGGTAATTTCTTGCAAATCTTTTGAAGTGCAATTGGTTGATTCTTAGGGAAAATATAGATAAGTGGATCTTTTCACTTTCAGATGCTTTTGCGCCGTTCGTGGTGACGACTGTTTCACAGGCTCCTACCCATGCGCCTAACCCTGCCACACAACCACCCCCTGGTCTTACAGAGGAGGAGATCAAAACTGACTTGATGGTTTTGGCAAGGCGGAGGACCAAGACTTGGCACAAAGGCAAAATTACCGAAATTAGACAAACTGGTGAGAACGCACATCCCAATCTCAATTCACCTCCCGTGTAGTTACTTACACAAAACATATATTTGCAAACCAGTGCTTGTGCATTAGCGAATCAAATCTTGCTCGTCGACGATGTCCTTCTCAGGACGTTTCTCTAAGCTCTCCATCTCTACTGTTTGTGCTACTCAGAGAGAGGCTGCAGGTACAAGGTGGACTTCAGCGAGAAGGGGAGGAGCATGTTGTCTGGACACCACATCGCCTTCGCCCACACAGCTTCGCTGGAGCGGCTGTACGTTGGCGTGCGAGTGGTGGCTAAGTTCAAGGACGCCGGCCAGTCCTGGTTCTACTCTGGCATTCTGGCTGAGCTGCCTAACCGGAAGAATCGCATGAGGTATGACGGTCAACTGGGTGTCTAAACCTGCTAACGCACGCTGTATGGAGTCTGTCGAAATGTGCAATAATGATATCATGCTTGATACTGTGGGGATTTAATATAAGCTGCATTGCTTCCATATTCACCTGCTATTGACACTGTCAGTATCGCAGAACCATTGTCTTTGATTTTCTACCACATTTTAGTTTCTGAAGTGTTTCTTTCTCGTTGCAAAATAGGATGCAGCTTTTTTTTAAAGATCATTGCATACCAAAAAAATGTATCTGCCGAATTACTCCAACCCTTCATATGTCTGTTCACGTACAAAAAAGTTTGTCCAAATGACCGGGGGTGTAAAAAAAGTTCTATAGCTGACAGGGTTGGTTTTATACCTTTTCTACCGGGTTAGTTAAATTTCCATTCCTGGTCGGTATGAAATTTAGCTTTTTTTTAAATGCGCTTTTTGTGTTACAGGTTTCTTGTCTTTTTTGACGATGGCACGCCTTCCTACGTCGGCTTACCGGATCTTCACATTGTTTGCAGACCACGTATGAAGATTTTATTTGTTCTAACCTTCATAATCCTGCTCTAATGTGTGTCATTCCGATCCAGCCCTTCCCTTCATGTTGCTACAACAACCTGCGCCACATGTGGTATATAAAATGTATACACACAACATTTACAGTAGGCATGGAAAGTCGCCGCCTACTTTCGAAACGTTCACCTTATTTTTTTTATTGAATACTAAATAACTTTGCAATACTAAGGGGGGTGTACACTTATCCACACTTGCTGAAGTCTAACCAACCAGCTTTCAGATCACAAATCATGTGATCAGTTAGTTAGTATATTATTCCACACTAGTGCAGTTCATGGAATGGAAGAGTAGGGGACCAAGTACGGAGCTCTGGGGGACGCCTTGAGTAACTGTAGCTGAGTATGAGTTTGTCATTGAGTGAAATGTAATGGGTTCGGTAAGTAAGATAGGAGGTGTTGTACTGTCATAAACTGACCCAGCCCAGCCAGAAGAGGACTGGTGATCCCTCAGAGCCTGTTCCTCTTTAGGTTTCTTCCTAAATCTGACTTTGAGGGAGTTTTTTCCTAGCCGCCGTGTGTCAACTTGTTCAACTTGTTTCTTGTTCAACTTGTTGATGTGTGCTCTGTCGGATTCAGGCTGGGTGATTGTAAAAGCACTTTGTGACAGCTTTGTTGTAAAAAGAGCTTTATAAATAAATTTGATTGATTGATTGAGTTCAGCCGGTAGAGTGCAGTTCCCTTGATGTCCAGCCCCTCAAGCGTGGTAGCAGAATCTGGTGGTTAGCAGTGTCAAAGGCAGCAATCAGGTCGAGGAGAATCAGGATTTTATAGAAAGCGTTAT
Organism: Dallia pectoralis; assembly: GCA_029465975.1. Taxonomy (NCBI): domain Eukaryota; kingdom Metazoa; phylum Chordata; class Actinopteri; order Esociformes; family Umbridae; genus Dallia; species Dallia pectoralis. The sequence goes on from CM055743.1 coordinate 19,007,661, forward strand.
CATCTAAGAGAAGGTGGTGGACAAGTTTGAGGAGTGCGGTTTCTGTGCTATGGATTGGCCGGAAACCAGACTGAAGGTTGTTTTACTCTTCCAGTTATCAGTTAATCAACACATGCATTGACCCAACCTCTTTTTTTGTGCTGCAGTGCCAGAGGCGTGGGAGGACATAGAGGATGAGGCCAACCGGGAGTTCATTATGGAATACATCAAGGTGTACCCCAACCCACCCATGGCCCAGTACCGAACGGGCCAGCCCATCAACGTGGAGTTTGAGGGTGTCCAGACGAGGACGGAGGTAGAGTCAATTGACTGCAGCCTGCTGTGTGTGGTCTTCAAGGTAAGAAGTGTGACTGCTTAATCTGGGTTCTACTGGGTTCTAGACCATTGTACAATCACTAGCAACTGGCCACTATATTTCTAATCCTTTATTCAATTGAATTGTAGTTTGAGTTCCACACCACTATGGGTTAACACTCACCAGCACGTCTCAGTAATGGCTTCTCGGTTATTTTGCCACAATATGGGGTTGGATTTCCATCTGGGCCCAACAGGCCAGACCTATTGACCAGGTCTCGCCGTGTGTTCTCGTTCCCATTTGGGCCCAACAGGCCCTATTGACCAGGTCTCGCCGTGTGTTCTCGTTCCCAGGTTGATGGACACAAGGAGTGGGTCTACCGGGGCTCTTTGCGTCTCGAGCACATGGCCAATATGAAGAAACGCGCTGAGGAGGCGAGGGATACCACGGCAGCGCAGCGGCTCAACAACTGTAAGGGTTTGTCGGTTTATCCTGTGTGTCACTTTGTCCCACAGATGCATTCTACCAAAACAAACGTTTGCCGTCTGTTTCACAACGGTCGGCATAACAGCACTGTGGAAACGTTTGAATCATCTCTGTATTACGATTCATTAAGCAAAGATACTAAGCAAACAAATCTGACGACACTTTGTCCCGCAGATCGAGTTTCTACTAATACCGTCCATCAGATTGGCACGCCTACGGGCAGCAACCAGTCCTCAGCGGTTACGCCAGCGCGGGTCACGTTTAGTGTTGTCAGGGAGAGCCAGCTAGCCGCTGGTAATGAGGGGTCACGGTGAGTCAAATGTGCCGTAGCAGGTGAACTAGTAGTTACGGTGAAATGTTGTGTCCTTCTGTCTTTAAGCGTAGCGGCTGTAAGCTTTACTGATCCTCACAGTCACTCTTAAAGTGCAAAAAAGTTCTAGTTGAAGGATGTCGGCATTTAGAATGTAATTTCCTTCTCTTTTCCTCAAATGCATTCTCCTTGTTTCCTGATCCTGGCAGGACGTCCTGTACCAAGGAGCGTTTGACAGTCAAATCGAATCTCATCCCGGTTCCGGTTCCGGCCACGGTTCCGGTCACCTTCGCCCATCACAAGTGCAGCCCAGCCTGTGTGGACCGCGTTCGCCCAAAACCCGATGCCAAGCAGCGTGGTTCTAACCCGCTGCTCATCCCTCTGCTCCACGAGTTCCGTCGCATGAAGTTCCGCCGCCGAGTCAAGGACAAGGTTGGTGAATGAGATGATATGGCTGTTATTGTGTCTGGAAGAACTGGGAACAGGTCAAAATACACGTATCTATAGTAACACATACCTGATATGGCTGTTATTGTGTCTGGAAGAACTGGGAACAGGTCAAAATACACGTCTCTATAGTAACCCATACCTGATATGGCTGTAATGGTGTCTGGAAGAACTGGGAACAGGTCAAAATACACGTCTCTATAGTAACACATACCTGATATGGCTGTTATTGCGTCTGGAAGAACTGGGAACAGGTCAAAATACACGTCTCTATAGTAACCCATACCTGATATAGCTGTTATTGTGTCTGGAAGAACTGGGAACAGGTCAAAATACACGTATCTATAGTAACACATACCTGATATGGCTGTTATTGCGTCTGGAAGAACTGGGAACAGGTCAAAATACACGTCTCTATAGTAACACATACCTGATATGGCTGTTATTGTGTCTGGAAGAACTGGGAACAGGTCAAAATACACGTCTCTATAGTAACCCATACCTGATATGGCTGTAATGGTGTCTGGAAGAACTGGGAACAGGTCAAAATACACGTCTCTATAGTAACACATACCTGATATGGCTGTTAAAGAACTGGGAACAGGTCAAAATACCTGTAACCCATACCTGATATAGCTGTTATTGTGTCTGGAAGAACTGGGAACAGGTCAAAATACACGTCTCTATAGTAACCCATACCTGATATGGCTGTTATTGTGTCTGGAAGAACTGGGAACAGGTCAAAATACACGTCTCTATAGTAAAGAACTGGGAACAGGTCAAAATACCTGAACCCATGGCTGTTATTGTGTCTGGAAGAACTGGGAACAGGTCAAAATACACGTCTCTATAGTAACACATACCTGATATGGCTGTTATTGTGTCTGGAAGAACTGGGAACAGGTCAAAATACACGTCTCTATAGTAACCCATACCTGATATGGCTGTTATTGTGTCTGGAAGAACTGGGAACAGGTCAAAATACACGTCTCTATAGTAACCCATACCTGATATAGCTGTTATTGTGTCTGGAAGAACTGGGAACAGGTCAAAATACACGTATCTATAGTAACACATACCTGATATGGCTGTTATTGTGTCTGGAAGAACTGGGAACAGGTCAAAATACACGTCTCTATAGTAACACATACCTGATATGGCTGTTATTGTGTCTGGAAGAACTGGGAACAGGTCAAAATACACGTCTCTATAGTAACCCATACCTGATATGGCTGTTATTGTGTCTGGAAGAACTGGGAACAGGTCAAAATACACGTCTCTATAGTAACACATACCTGATATGGCTGTTATTGTGTCTGGAAGAACTGGGAACAGGTCAAAATACACTTCTCTATAGTAACCCATACCTGATATGGCTGTAATGGTGTCTGGAAGAACTGGGAACAGGTCAAAATACACGTCTCTATAGTAACCCATACCTGATATGGCTGTTATTGCGTCTGGAAGAACTGGGAACAGGTCAAAATACACGTCTCTATAGTAACACATACCTGATATGGCTGTTATTGTGTCTGGAAGAACTGGGAACAGGTCAAAATACACGTCTCTATAGTAACCCATACCTGATATGGCTGTTATTGTGTCTGGAAGAACTGGGAACAGGTCAAAATACACGTCTCTATAGTAACCCATACCTGATATGGCTGTAATGGTGTCTGGAAGAACTGGGAACAGGTCAAAATACACGTCTCTATAGTAACCCATACCTGATATGGCTGTAATGGTGTCTGGAAGAACTGGGAACAGGTCAAAATACACGTCTCTATAGTAACACATACCTGATATGGCTGTTATTGTGTCTGGAAGAACTGGGAACAGGTCAAAATACACGTCTCTATAGTAACACATACCTGATATGGCTGTTATTGCGTCTGGAAGAACTGGGAACAGGTCAAAATACACGTCTCTATAGTAACACATACCTGATATGGCTGTTATTGTGTCTGGAAGAACTGGGAACAGGTCAAAATACACGTCTCTATAGTAACCCATACCTGATATAGCTGTTATTGTGTCTGGAAGAACTGGGAACAGGTCAAAATACACGTCTCTATAGTAACCCATACCTGATATGGCTGTTATTGTGTCTGGAAGAACTGGGAACAGGTCAAAATACACGTCTCTATAGTAACCCATACCTGATATGGCTGTTATTGTGTCTGGAAGAACTGGGAACAGGTCAAAATACACGTCTCTATAGTAACACATACCTGATATGGCTGTAATGGTGTCTGGAAGAACTGGGAACAGGTCAAAATACACGTCTCTATAGTAACACATACCTGATATGGCTGTTATTGTGTCTGGAAGAACTGGGAACAGGTCAAAATACACGTCTCTATAGTAACACATACCTGATATGGCTGTAATGGTGTCTGGAAGAACTGGGAACAGGTCAAAATACACGTCTCTATAGTAACCCATACCTGATATGGCTGTAATGGTGTCTGGAAGAAATACACATCGGCTATGGTTTACTAGAGAGACTTTGCAGGAATAACATCAAGAATTATTCTTTGACCTGCTGGACTGGCAGAAGGAACCTAGCTCACCCAGTCATGACTCTCGAGTACCACATTTAAGGTTCTATGTGTTTTCCTCACCACCTACTGTCTTTTTCTTTCTGTTCCTTTCCCAGACATCCTACCACATCTTCTACCGCTCACCTTGTGGCCTGTGCCTCAGCAACATGATGGTGGTTCAGGACTACCTCCTAGAGACCCGCTGTGACTTCCTCTTCCTGGATATGTTCTGCATGGACCCCGTTGTCACCGTGACGACCACATTCCAGGGGTTGCCCTATAAGATCAACATCCCTGACCTGGCACTAGGTAAAGAGGACCAGCCTCTGTCGTGCGTCAATGAGATCAACAACATCCGTCCCGTCTCTGTGATCTACAATAAAGAGCGCCTGGCCACAGCCGAGGTCTCCCTGAACACCAGCACAGACTTCCTGGTGGGCTGTGATTGCACCGATGGCTGCCGGGACAGGTGTGTACGCATTAGTAGGTAGCAGGTGGCCTGTACTGATGGCTGATGGGACAGGTGTGTACGCATTAGTAGGTAGCAGGTGGCCTGTACCGATGGCTGACGGGACAGGTGTGTACGCATTAGTAGGTAGCAGGTGGCCTGTACTGATGGCTGATGGGACAGGTGTGTACGCATTAGTAGGTAGCAGGTGGCCTGTACTGATGGCTGATGGGACAGGTGTGTACGCATTAGTAGGTAGCAGGTGGCCTGTACTGATGGCTGATGGGACAGGTGTGTACGCATTAGTAGGTAGCAGGTGGCCTGTACCGATGGCTGATGGGACAGGTGTGTACGCATTAGTAGGTAGCAGGTGGCCTGTACTGATGGCTGATGGGACAGGTGTGTACGCATTAGTAGGTAGCAGGTGGCCTGTACTGATGGCTGATGGGACAGGTGTGTACGCATTAGTAGGTAGCAGGTGGCCTGTACCGATGGCTGCCGGGACAGGTGTGTACGCATTAGTAGGTAGCAGGTGGCCTGTACTGATGGCTGCTGGGACAGGTGTGTACGCATTAGTAGGTAGCAGGTGGCCTGTACCGATGGCTGATGGGACAGGTGTGTACGCATTAGTAGGTAGCAGGTGGCCTGTACTGATGGCTGATGGGACAGGTGTGTACGCATTAGTAGGTAGCAGGTGGCCTGTACTGATGGCTGATGGGACAGGTGTGTACGCATTAGTAGGTAGCAGGTGGCCTGTACTGATGGCTGATGGGACAGGTGTGTACGCATTAGTAGGTAGCAGGTGGCCTGTACCGATGGCTGATGGGACAGGTGTGTACGCAATAATGGGTAGCAGGTGGCCTGTACCGATGGCTGATGGGACAGGTGTGTACGCATTAGTAGGTAGCAGGTGGCCTGTACTGATGGCTGATGGGACAGGTGTGTACGCATTAGTAGGTAGCAGGTGGCCTGTACTGATGGCTGATGGGACAGGTGTGTACGCATTAGTAGGTAGCAGGTGGCCTGTACTGATGGCTGATGGGACAGGTGTGTACGCATTAGTAGGTAGCAGGTGGCCTGTACTGATGGCTGATGGGACAGGTGTGTACGCATTAGTAGGTAGCAGGTGGCCTGTACTGATGGCTGATGGGACAGGTGTGTACGCATTAGTAGGTAGCAGATGGCCTGTACTGATGGCTGCCGGGACAGGTGTGTACGCATTAGTAGGTAGCAGGTGGCCTGTACTGATGGCTGATGGGACAGGTGTGTACGCATTAGTAGGTAGCAGGTGGCCTGTACCGATGGCTGATGGGACAGGTGTGTACGCATTAGTATGTAGCAGGTGGCCTGTACTGATGGCTGATGGGACAGGTGTGTACGCATTAGTATGTAGCAGGTGGCCTGTACTGATGGCTGATGGGACAGGTGTGTACGATATAGTAATGATGATGGAGGATAACGAAGAAATTACAGCAACAAAGATGAAGTTGTAACTGTTAGTTGTTCTCCTGTAGGTCCATGTGCTCCTGTCACCAGCTGACCATCCAGGCCACCGCCCTCTCACCAGGGGGTCCAGAGGACGTCAATGCCGGCTACACAAACAAGAGGCTGGAGAAACGCCTCCCCACAGGGTGAGTCTGTCCGTCGTCCAATCAGCCAATTATCCAACGTCCACAAAATGTCTGGAAAGCCCTCCCCCTTACTGTAAATGCATTATATAAATCCCTCCCTCTGCAGAGTGTACGAGTGCAACGCGTTGTGTGTAAATGCATTATATAAATCCCTCCCTCTGCAGAGTGTAAGAGTGCAACACGCTGTGTGTAAATGCATTATATTAATCCCTCCCTCTGCAGGGTGTACGAGTGCAACGCGCTGTGCCGCTGTGACCCGAGGATGTGCTCTAATCGGGTGGTGCAGCACGGCCTCCAGCTGCGGCTGCAGCTCTTCATGACCGTTGGGAAGAGCTGGGGAGTTCGCTGTCGTGACGATATCGCCAAGGGAACGTTTATTTGCACGTACACTGGTGAGACTGGGCACGTTTATCTGCACCTACACTGGTGACACTCGGCACGTTTATTTGCACCTACATGGGTGACACTGGGCACGTTTATCTGCACCTACACTGGTGACACTGGGCATGTTTATCTGCACCTACACTGGTGACACTGGGCACGTTTATCTGCACCTACATGGGTGACACTCGGCACGTTTATCTGCACCTACACTGGTGACACTGGGCACGTTTATCTGCACCTACACTGGTGACACTGGGCACGTTTATCTGCACCTACATGGGTGACACTGGGCACGTTTATCTGCACCTACACTGGTGACACTGGGCATGTTTATCTGCACCTACACTGGTGACACTGGGCACGTTTATCTGCACCTACACGGGTGACACTGGGCACGTTTATCTGCACCTACACGGGTGACACTGGGCACGTTTATCTGCACCTACACGGGTGACACTGGGCACGTTTATCTGCACCTACACGGGTGACACTGGGCACGTTTATCTGCACCTACACGGGTGACACTGGGCACGTTTATCTGCACCTACACTGGTGACACTGGGCACGTTTATCTGCACCTACACTGGTGACACTGGGCACGTTTATCTGCACCTACACTGGTGACACTGGGCACGATTATCTGCACCTACACTGGTGACACTGGGCACGTTTATCTGCACCTACAAGGGTGACACTGGGCACGTTTATCTGCACCTACACGGGTGACACTGGGCACGTTTATCTGCACCTACACGGGTGACACTGGGCACGTTTATCTGCACCTACACGGGTGACACTGGGCACGTTTATCTGCACCTACACGGGTGACACTGGGCACGTTTATCTGCACCTACACGGGTGACACTGGGCACGTTTATCTGCACCTACACGGGTGACACTGGGCACGTTTATCTGCACCTACACGGGTGACACTGGGCACGTTTATCTGCACCTACACGGGTGAGACTGATCTTGGAACCCAGTCTATCTCGGGCTTACGATGGGCTCAGGGTCACACTTCCTGTTGCCGTCTCTCCTCAGGTAGAATCGTGAAGAAGAAGAGTTTGACCACCGACGCCAATGTGTACATGGTTAGCCTAAACCACATGCAGGCTGCCAGGACCAAAGACGGTTATGAGAGCGAAGCCCACGTTTCCGACAACGGATTGGGTACAGACACAGAACGTGGCGTCTCACACATCCATTTCATTAGTTCTCGCCCATTTCTACATGTGTAATAATGTTGTGCTTTCTCTTTACGGTCAGGTTCAGAACAGGAGCCCGTAGAAGAAAGCAGTGATACTGATGACAGCGATGACATTGATGTAGTAGGTGAAGATAAAGAGCAGGGAAAAAATGGGAGAAGACTGCCAGAAACGTCAAAGAAGAAGAACATGGATGAACTCAGTGACTCCGAAGACAATTATAATGATGCCGACTACAATGTCAGCGACGAAGAAGGCGACGAGGATGGTGATGTCAGGCATAGCGTCTCGTCTACGGGGAGGAGCTATATCACTCGCAGAAATGCCAAAATATTACAACAAGGTAAGAGGAAAAACAGGTACAGTAGATACAGAATAGTTTTACATGGGGAAAAGCGAATGGGAGAGAAAACAAATAATACTTCATTTAATTTAATATTGTTGATCCAGGAAAGGGAGGAAAAGTAAAAAAAGCAGTTGTGAACACTCCCCTTATTACATTTATTATTTGACATGGGACTATATTTCCCAGATTAATAAAAATGACTCTGTTCTAGACCCAACAAAGAAATCGAGCATTGGCGCCAAGTCTTCTGAGCAGCCCAGCGTTACTTCTGCGCAAGACAAGAAAGACACAAATGCTACCAGTATTTGTGATGACGAGGAGTACATTATCGACGCAAAGCTGGAAGGCAACATTGGTCGATACTTCAATGTGAGTTATGAGAGGATAATCAGTCGAGTTGATGTGTTGTATAGCGCCCCCTAGCTGAGGTCTGCTTTCAGTTTCGGATATTTATTGGAGGTGCTTGCCATGAAGTGGTTAAATCGTTTTGAGACGGGCGGAGTCATTAAAAGTTAGATTTTCAGTGGAATACGAGTGGCGTTTTAAACATCTGTGTCCCTGTTTGTTTTGTCTTCACAGCATAGCTGCGACCCAAACCTGTTTCCTCAGGATGTCTTTGTGGACACGCATGATCTTCGACTCCCCTGGGTGGCGTTCTTTGCCAACAAGTAAGTGACTTTCTGTTTTGAGCTGTTTGTGGTTGGACTGGGTGCTGGGTACCTTTCGTTGTTTCTGTCTGTTCGAAACAGAGTGTGAAGTGCGCATGAATTAAAAGCACCAACCGTTCTCGGTGTGATCTCACGACGCTAGAAAGAATATGATGTATTAAAAATAGCTTCTGAAATATCTGAACGATGTGTTTGTTAATGGTAAAATAGATTTTCCTGAAAATGTTGGTTGGTTTTCTCCATAAATGTATGTGTTTGTAGGATACGTATCAGGGCCCATGGGTTGTGAAGCATGTCTTTTCTAATAGCCGTATTTCTCCATTTCATCATATTAAATATTTATTTATTTTCAGGCACATCCAAGCTGGTACGGAGCTGGCGTGGAATTATAAATGCGAGCTCGGTGTGAAAAGGTCGTCAAGATTCCTTGATTGTCGCTGTGATCCGAAGTGCAAAGAGAAATTATGAGTCACTTCACATTGTTGTCCAGCATCGCGGCTGCTGGTTGTTTTGTTCAGAAACTTTTTTCAATAAACACATTTTTATGTATTTAACATGCATTAAGCTTTCATTCATATTAAAATTCTTACACTCTAGTATATGAATACGGAAGCATTTAGTCGTTGTCATCAACACTTTTTTAAGTTGGTATTTTGACCCATTTGAAAATAAATAGACCATCTGTTTTGGCTGTATGGTTTTAAGGGGTGTCTGGTCTGTAATACATACACTACACACAATCTAGTTTTACAGATATTATTAGGGTTCTAGAGGGAGGGTTTTTGACTAGAAACTACCATGTCTTATACCAAATACCCCTTGAGTTAATGAAATTATAAGAAAGGTTTCTATATCTGTCCTTCATATTTTCTACATGCCTCAGCCCAGTGCCAACTGTGCCCACGGTGGGCAGCAGGATAACAGACGTGCCTTAAAGCACAAGTGGTTCAGGGACGGTTTGAAGAACACACCAAGTTCAAGGTGTTGACTTGGCCGCTAAATTCTCCAGAGCTCAATTCAATCCAGCGTCTGTGGGATGAGCTGGACAAAGAAATATTACTCATGGAGGCCCCAGCTCTTAAAGGATCTGCTGCTAACGTCTTGGTGCCGGATGCCACAGCTCAAATGTAGAGGTCTATTGGAGTCCATGCCTCGACAGGTCTGGGCTGTTTAGGCAGGAAAGGGGGAACCTACACAATAATAGGTAATAATGTTTTGGCTGATCGGTGTAGATATATATATAGGTTTACTCAGGCATTTGCTGAACAGTGTCCCAGATTTAAACCCATGCTGCAGTAGTATACGGGCAACGGAGGCAGTGGCTTTGACCTTTAAAAAGTAGGATGAGGTGATTGAAATTATTTATTATAAAATGATTTGTTCAGCTTGAGATGGTCCTATTGCTGCTTGACCATATTTCCTAAATCTGATGACAATACGACTGGGACACTGGAAAGAACTGGCAGCTGGGAGCTGAGTCGAACTCTGAAGCCAGGTTTCAGTTTGAAATATGTAAAGCTTGTTTATCACTGTGTATCAGGATAGATATTTTTTTACCCAATTATATCTAATAAGTTAAAAGAACAATAAAGAGAAAGTATCGCTGTGCTACTAAATTCAACTATTTCTAATCCAAACCTTTACCTCGTTTGGAAGTATTCATATCAGGCTTTCTAAGAGATTGGCTACGAATGAATATTGTTAGTTATTACTGAATGTTGCTTAAATGATTTGTAATGCCATTTTGTGCAATTATTTCCCAGACATATTATGTTCAGAATATATTTCTGTGACCTTTGTGGGAAAAAAATTCTTACACCATCAACCAAAGCATTTATTACAAATATATTAGTATAAAAACTATACATTCAGCCTGCTGCAGTTCAGTGAAGGGTCTAAACTAGTGGTCTCAGTGAAGGTGTTTACGTGCGTGCAGCGCACATAACTCTACGAGGGGGAGGAGTGTGCTAGCTGAACATATAGGATTCCTGCTGGGTTAGTGTGTGTGTGAGAGAAGGTAACAGAAAAAAAACTGAGATCCAAGCGCCAACACGGATTTTCTGTGGGATAAACGCACAGGCCTGGCTGCTAAAACGGTAAAATACAATTCAAATGATGCACGCGTGGCTGACCTTTTATTTGCCTTTTGAATAACAGATCAAAGGAGTCCCAATTATATTTGGCTAACGTCAAAGCTACCACCAAGTGGCTAGCTAACGCTCGGTAAGATGGCGGTCGTATAGGCTAGCGGTTAAATGCTACGTTAGCATCCGAGGAGGCTAGCTAACTAGCCGATCCAAATATCAAACGGCGTAGCAACGGTGTAACATTTATTTATCTGTCAGACACTTTGGCAAACATGTAGTGGTTTTGATCAACTATGTCTGACAAGTATGGCGTTAGATAGCATAGTTAGCATAGCAGCATCAGCTACACGGCCAACTCAACAGGCTACTAGCATTGATAGCTTACTGTAAACGCTCACTGACGTAGTTAGTTCGCTACCTACATAATAATGTTGTTGTGTAGTTACACATTGTTTTCATTTGAATAAATAGATTAATGACACATACTGTTGCTTGCTACAATCTGGATAATATTGACATCAGTTAGGTGACGTTAACCACCAATGTAGTTAGAAAGCACAATTTTAACGCGGTTTGTTCAATTAGGTTAGTGTATTCTCGACTTTTAGTTAACTTTAAGTTTGTTGATTTGATTTATTGTATACATTCTAGACTAGTGTTTCACAGTCTTAAATATTACGGTACACACAGTATCATGTTTAATCTCCTATCCCCATTCCCCACCACCTGTTCCTCGGCAGGTTTGCTTAGGCCAGTTCTCTTGCTTTCCACCACCATGCAACTGTTCTGTTCCTCTTTACTCACTTAGTTCAATCTAACCCAAACCAACTAAAATGCTATTAACAAATGGCTAAGAGGGCAGGTATCTGTGGGTTTATAGTATTGGGCCAGTGACTGTAAATGTTGATATCCTATTACAAGCCACCAAGGGGTCTGTCATGTTCTGCATGTTAGACAATTTTTCAGCCAGACCACCAATTTGGGGGGGGGGTTGGGTCAATTACTGATCTAAAAAAACTAGGTGGGTTGCAGTTAGTGTGCAATGGTCAACAAGCATTTATGTAGTTCATTTGGGTTGCATTGCTATTGTCTCTATCTAGATGCCACACCCAAGGCGGTACCTGTCCTCGGAGCGGGTCAGCCGGAGCAGCTACCAGGACCGCTACCGGGACAGAGACAGGGGACGCAAGCAGAGGCATCGCAGGACTCCAACGTTTTCATCTAGCAGTGACCGGGAGAAGGAAAGAGACAGAAGAGTTCGGGGAAACAGACAGGAAGGAAGCTATGCTCGCTCCAGGAGGTGTGTTTGTGTGGCTGTAGTAGTGCTTTGTACTCACATTCTGGCCAATAGGTTTCAAGCTTTAGCACAGCGGAGTGTTTTGATTGGTTCAAATCACTAGCCATGTCTCCAACTGTCACTAGGTTTATGTATGTGTCAGTGTTCCGTCATGTGACTGATCATGTGAGTTGCGCGTGCCCTTATATGGGCGTAGACACTAGCGCTCTAACCGTGGAACGTTTTACGTTTTTCAGCTACGACAATCGTTCGGCTGACCGCAGGCCGTACGACCGGCGCTACTGCGAGGGTTACCGACGCCTGGACCAGAGCCGAGACCGGGACCACGGGGGACCGCCGACGGTTGAAGGGTACTACGCACAGGACTACTCACCGGCCCCGTTCGACTACCGGCGAGGCCGCGAAAGGGAGCGCGACGAGTCGTATCGAAGGAAGAGCAGCAGGCGTAAGCACAAACGAAGGCGGCGTAGAACCAGGTCCTATAGCCCATCCTCCTCGGTGAGTACAGCCTGGCCTTAGTTTGTCCTCTAACCCTCCCACTCTACCGCTCTTTCTGTTCTCCTCTTTCCCCTCACGTCCTTCTGTCTCTTCTCTTTAACCTTCCCTTGTTCACAGCCCCTGGACTTGGTAAGTAGCACAATCTTTTTTGTTTTTGTTTTTTTTCTGCAGAATTGTTTTGTTTGCCAGTAAGATTCTCCTTCTATCTACAGTCTCAGAATGAGTGTAGTGAGACTTTTGACGTATTTTGCAGTGTGGCTAAAGAGTCATCTGCACTTCTGCGTTAGGTAGACAGGACTGTCTGAGGGGAGCAAAAGGCTGGGATATTTATGTATGCCTGGGAATATTAGTAATCTTTAAGAAATGTTTTCTGCTTGATTGCCTGATCACCCTCTGAGTTTATTTTCCTAGGAAGAACTCTGCTTAATTTTAAGTGGGCATTGTTTAACGTTTTGCTGTAGCTGTTTTTTGTCTTTTCTAAGTTGGTTTTTGGTTCTTAAATGGCTGTGCAGGTTCCTTGTGTGTATGCAGCACTGGTTAAGAGGTAGAAGGGGAGAAAAGCACAGGAGGAAATGTGATCTTTGACTTGTTCCCTTGCACTATATCCCTATCGTTATATATTTCCTCACGTGGTGTCATACCAATCGCCCTATGACCACCAAACCCACCTACTACAACTACAACACCTCCCTCCTCGTCCTAAACCTGCGCTGCCTTCCATCGCCGTGGCAACGGCTACCCTCGAAAACCCTGTCCCCTGTCGGTCGTCTCGTGACCTGCTGATGACCCGCTGGGTGCTGAAAACAGCGGAGTGGCAGCCGGACGAGGGCACTGAGTGTGAGAGACGACGAGGAAGGGCACCTGATCTGTCGGAGTGGGGACGTCCTGCAAGAGAGATGTACTCACTGCCACTACTCTATCGTAACCCTTCTCCATATGAGTATTTAAAAAAACAAACCAATCATAGGGCATTTACTGACAGTGGAGTGCCCGGCGATGCCCGTGGTAGAATGCTGTTCGCTCTAGCTCAGAAAGCCAGGGCGGATCGCACAAAACATTTTTGATGTATATATTGGTTTTAGGTTAATATTGCTCGTTGTTTTTGAGGATATCTAGCTTTGGTATGCTTTCTTCTCCCTTTTTTTTTTTTTAAACCTGATAAATCACTTTGAGATTCACATTTTTTCAAGTGAGTCTAGTTCCTTGCAAGACACAACTATTTATATAAATATCGAAGAAAGCTGAAACCGCGCACGTTCAGAACTACTTATGAGCAAGTAAAAAAAAAACTAAACACTGTCAATATAGTTATTGACCATGTGTTATTTTAACTATTTTATTTCTCCTGGGCTTAAGTTTAAGCTCATGTTTAATTTTTTAAACAAAATGTTTAAGCACAACCTTTAAATATTTTTGGTAGTTTTTTAACGCCTTATGTAGACTAATCAACCAATCTATGGCCTTGTAAGCATCGCCTGGTCTTCTAGGATTTTATCTTTTGCCAGTCAGACATGTGTATCTTTTTTTAAATGATGCTTTGTAGTTGTTATGGTAGTATATTTATATTATATGCTTTAAAGCTATAATGACAACGGATTTCGCAAAAACACGACTACCCCTGGAATCAATTGTATCTTACCTTCATTAATTCTTAATTGAAATGCAGTTTATTTATTAATTTGCAAAAGTTGCAGCGGACATTTAGCTAGAGTGGGTTTCCTTCAAAGACTTGAGTAAACAAGTCAAACCCATCTCAAACATCCCGCTGCCCTAAAGTACACATCAAGATCTGTAGGGAATTTTAGTTTTTAATCTTCGTTCCAATGGGCTGCTGGGAGGCCCTCAAAATTGACTTGTCTCTTTTTTTTTGTTTCTGCTAGTCTGTGGGCACCCGTTTTCATAGGTTACATAGAACTATGGATCAGTACAGATGATTTATTAGGCATTGCGTACGTCCACAACCTGAAAAAAAGGGGATGGGCTCTGGGATTGAAACGCCTTTCTCTTTTCTTTTTGCCTTGGTGTGCCCGCCCTGGTCCACATGTCTAATTCCTTTATTCCCTTCTTTCCCGCTCTCTCTTTCTTTTTCTCTTTCCCTCTCTGTCTGTTTTTCAGATGAGATCGTCAACACTCTGGGGGAGGGCACCTTCGGGAGGGTGATGCAATGTTTCGACCATCGCCGGTACGTGTCTGCATGAAACGGGAGGGGTTTCTAAACGTATCATAGAACGGTCATAGAACATTCAAGGACAAGAAACACTATTACTAAATTCATAAGGACAAATTATGTTGGCTTGGTTAAAGATAATGAAATATATTTTTTTTGTCAGAGTTACAATATCAGGCAGTACCCCAGTTATTATTATTATTATTTTTCATAAGGAACTTGATATCCTTGCTGTATGTTCCTAGGCAACCGCACCCTCATGGGTGATGTAGTTACACCACTAACGAGATCTCCTCTTTACAGAATCATCTCATGGCACTATAAGGTGTTCCCTGAATTATGTGTCCCTTTCTTTGGTATTTATTCTGTCTCTCTTACAGGGGAGGGGCTGCTGTTGCTCTGAAGATTATTAAAAATGTTGAGAAGTACAAGGAAGCCGCTCGTCTGGAGATCAACGTGCTCGAGAGAATCAACGAGAAGGACCCGGATAATAAACAGTGAGCACCCAGTCCTGACTCAGACCACTGCTGTATTTTCCATTCAACCAAATTAAGTTGGCGGTTTTTCCTAATGTCACATGAACGCTGTCTCCTGTCTTGTCCTCCCATCCAGCCTGTGTGTGCAGATGTACGACTGGTTCGACTACCACGGCCACATGTGCATCTCCTTTGAGCTTCTTGCCCTCAGCACCTTCGATTTCCTGAAAGAAAACAACTACCTGCCTTACTCCATTAGCCAAGTCCGACACATGGCCTACCAGCTATGCCTGGCCGTCAAATGTACGTTTTATATTTATTGTATCTCCGTGGCCATATTTTAAACTAACTATCAAATGTACGTTTTATATTCTCTGCTTATTGTCCAATATGGACACCTAACGTCCTCTCTCTCTCAATTCAATTCAATTCAATTCAGCTTTATTGGCATGAAAGTTACAAATGAACAATATTGCCAAAGCACTTTACAATGTAATTACAATTAAACATATGTACATTAACATTAATCAGTTACAAGGTTGTAAAGATGTGTGTGGATGTGTTAAGAATGTTGGGTCAACTGGCTGTCCCTACGGGCGTGGCATGATGCGACATATTTTGCCCCATAGACGACATATCGGTCTATCTCACCCAGTATGTATTTCATTTTCTCTGTTTCGTTTGTTTCTTTAAATTGTTTATGCTTATCCTCAATTTGGGAAAAGAAAGTGGCCCGCAGATCAGCATAGTACTCACACTCTAAGAGAAAGT